>OX387430.1:9263745-9576613 GCA_947563755.1 Lochmaea crataegi
ATTAGGAATTTTTTCAATATTTTCATTGGAAATTTTTTTTCATGGTTTGTGACTATGAAAGCTACCTGCTACCAAATTTTCATCAAAATCGAACAATTTTTTATGAAACTAAAAATAAAAAACGAAAAATGCAGTTTTTGCGTTTTTCGAACTAATTTTGAGGTTATGTGAAAAAGTCTAATGAAAAAGTTGTATTGTAGATTTTTTCAAGATCTACAACTTTTATATACAACTTTTTTTTCTAGGAACTCAAGTTTGGCCGGAAATCGCAATAATGTCTTTTTCCACCCCCCCAAAAAGTGTTTTTTAGCGAAAAAACGTCAAAATTAGGAATTTTTTCAATATTTTCATTGGAAAATTTTTTTCATGGTTTGTGACTATGAAAGCTACCTGCTACCAAATTTTCATCAAAATTGAACAATTTTTGATGAAACTAAAAATAAAAAACGAAAAATGCAGTTTTTGCGTTTTTCGAGCTAATTTTGAGGTTATGTGAAAAAGTCACTAATGAAAAAATTGTAGATTTTTCCAAGATCTACAACTTTTATACTCAACTTTTTCTTCTAGGAGCTCAACTTTGGCCGGAAATCTCAATAATATCTTTTTCCACCCCCCCAAAAAAGTGTTTTTTACCGAAAAAACGTCAAAATTAGGAAAATTTTCAATATTTTCATTGGAAAATTTTTTTCATGGTTTGTGACTATGAAAGCTACCTGCTACCAAATTTTCATCAAAATCCAACAATTTTTGACGAAACTAAAAATAAAAAACGAAAAATGCAGTTTTTTCCATTTTTCGAGCTAATTTTGAGGTTATGTGAAAAAGTCACTAATGAAAAAGTTGTATTGTAGATTTTTTCAAGATCTACAACTTTTATATACAACTTTTTTTTCTAGGAACTCAAGTTTGGCCGGAAATCGCAATAATGTCTTTTTCCACCCCCCCCAAAAGAGTGTTTTTTACCGAAAAAACGTCAAAATTAGGAATATTTTCATTGGAAAATTTTTTTCATGGTTTGTGACTATGAAAGCTACCTGCTACCAAATTTTCATCAAAATCGAACAATTTTTGATGAAACTAAAAATAAAAAACGAAAAATGCAGTTTTTGCGTTTTTCGAGCTAATTTTGAGGTTATGTGAAAAAGTTGTATTGTAGATTTTTCCAAGATCTACAACTTTTATACTCAACTTTTTCTTCTAGGAGCTCAACTTTGGCCGGAAATCTCAATAATGTCTTTTTCCACCCCCCAAAAAAAGTGTTTATACCGAAAAAACGTCATAACTCGAAAAATGTCCAATATTTTAAATTGAAATTTTTTTCCATAGATTGTGACGAATTTTCGTTGAATGAGAGCGATGAAGAGGTCATTATTATGATCGATTTCGAATATTTCGATTCACTCATTCGATTGATTGTCGTTTTTGCTGGCTGTGATCAAGTCACGCTTTAGATTTGCTTATAGGAACTGTGACTTACTGTGATTTGTTCGTATCAGTGAAAAAGGCTGACATTAAGTGGCAACCCTGTCAGTTTTATTTTTTATTTTTGAAACAATATTTAAATGTTTTTTACTCATAAAAATACATTTTCAATGATTGCAAAACGTTATGTATAAATAAGTCGATAAAAACCAAATTAATTTCTGAAACGAACCTGAATTTGTGTTTCTCAATAAAATTGTGAGAAACATTTTCTAAAATTGAAAGTGCAATTTAAATTGCGTCTACTTTGAACATAAGCAAATAGATTTTACTTTCAATTTGCCTGGAATTATTTAAAAATCCATTTCGATAAAAAAATTCTTATATTTGAAGTACGATTTGTAAATCTAACAAAACCATTCTAACTAGTGAATGAATTAGGATATTTTTTCAAGACTTTCACTTGTCGACATCGAAACTCTCTCTTATCTTTTTTATTTTCTTTAAAATAATGCAAACCAGAAACTGCGAATAAGGTCGAGCAGAATTATAATTTTAAAATATACACGCAGGTGCAAATTGACACCGAAAGAATTTGATAAAATTTAAAGTATCATAATTTTTATTAAAAAAATAAATCCATATTAAAATTGAAAATAAAAAATAAATGTAAAACGTTCTATAGTTATGGGACCACTGGTGTAATGCTACTTTATTTTTTGTAGATTGCTAGAAATATGACGCAAATTCATTTAAATGAATGTGTCTTATAATCTTAATAACGTAAGCAACGACAAATTTATGTTTTAAGTACGTAGTCTAAAACTACTATTATTTTCAAATGATTATAAAAATTTGACGTAAAGAATACCTACTGGATAATAGTAGTTTTTTTTTTAACAAACGAATATAACAATAAAATTTATCACTTGAAGTTACCAGTAATGCGAAAAAAAAAGATAACTTTTAATTTCAAATAATTAAAATATCATAAAAATGAGTAAATACAACAAGTTTTACATTAATGTAAATGTAATATTGGTTAACTAATTAATATAAACCAGTGGCGTAGCTAACTTATATGTAATAAATATTATTGACAATGATACTCTCCGCTTCTCCCTACCTAACACTCCTACCTCTCATGCCATATCGAGTCCTTCTCTCCCCCTAATCATGCTCTCCTCTACGCCACTTACTTCCATCCATTCCTCCTCCCCCCCTCAACATTATCTCCACCATGTTCTCCCAATACACCACCTCCCCTAGTTTCCTCTCCAACTTCTTCAGCACTTCCTCGTTCCTCCAGCATCCAAACACATGCCCCACTCACACCTCTCGCACACTCCAGTCTCTCTTTTCCCAATCTTGTGGAGGTACCCTACCCTCGACCCATGTCAAGAAGTAATTCACCTTCCCGAATTTCCGGTCCATCCAATCTCTCCTACTTCCAATCCCTCCTTTTAGCGCGCACTCATACTCCTGCCACCTTCTCTCCATTTCCTCCTCCATCCATCTTATGTTTAACTTGTAATTTATTTTTTCACGAGTCTATCAAGTCTATCAAAATTTTGGACGGGTTTTGCTTTTACCTTTTTAAATTCTTTTTGGTTTTTGACTCTAATAAAGTTGTCTAATTATTCTCTCTCGATACAAGATCTGTAATAAATATTTTCAGCCCTCCCAAATCCCAAGTCTTGTTGCACCACTGGAAAAACCGAATCACTCAAATATCTACCAATTTATTGAATGTACCAGTCCTGCTTTTTATTATATTATTCTAACAGTGACCCTTTCAACTGAGAAGTAACAACTACTTCCCGGGCTGTATGCCCCGATAGACATTGAATTACACTTCTAAGTCAAACGGGGTCGGTATGATCTACAAGATTTAACCAACCATTCTGGTTTGCAATTAGAAGGGACAACATATAACTTGCAGATCGGTTTCGGGGGATGGGAGAACGCGGCTATGTATCCTGCAATTTTTCTAAATCCTCCATATGGAATTGAGAGTTTTTTTACTCCCCGTAATCTGTGTCATCCTCAATGATTCATTATAATTTACCAAAATAACAATGCCCGAAATAGTAACTTCGCAGACGTTCATGCATAATATATAATAATGAATATCATACTCATGAGTCAGCTGACTGTTACTTTTGACCTACGCCTTGAGCTGATATCTCTCTCTCTCTCCTACGTACAAAAATCGATGTCAAATGTTTAATATCGTGCTCGGCGAAAGTGAAATTGGTGGTTGATAGAAAGGAGAGATTTGTATAAATATTCTATCTATATATATATAAAATCGTTGCAGATTTGCGAGATAACGTTATTAGGTTGAATGATATTTTGTAACAGGTTACTATTTAACTATAGCTCGTTCAGTATTAAAACCGTTGCACGTCATATCTGTCATAACTGTACTATGTTGCCAAGCCCTTGAAGTAATATGAGAATCTAGTATATGTCAAATGAAGTTAATCAAATATTCTAGGTTAGGTTTAGTTATTGATGGTTAATGCGTGCAAAGAAACTTCGACTTATTTCAGTTACATACAGAGATGTTACATATAAAACTTTACTTTGTATGTTAACCGTATAGTACTAAGAAATTCTTATTTTAAAAACTATGGAATTATTTTTAGCACTAAAAAGGTACGTATGGAATAGTTAACACTTTTATTTGTATGTTTATACCACACACTTAATTAGTTAGAAGTTATGGAACTATTCTAGTATGTAAAATGCATGTATATATAGTATCAAGGAAAAAATATTATCTAATAAAATTTTTAGATTATAATTACCTAAGTACATGTTGGCTTCTAGAATGTTGTCACTACAATATGAAAGATTGATGTAAGGTTTACAGACATCCTATAAATAAAACAGTTCTGATAACCTGGATCTACCCCCTTTTTAAAGGTAGGCAATTTTATTTTATATTTTGGTGAAATAAATCTTACATTTTTTTTAGAAAAGCCGGGATGTGAAGCTTTAGTGTGTAGGTGATTTTCAACAAGGAAAATCATCCTGAGATATATGATCATTGATCATAGCAAAAGAAAATTGTGCAGCAAGCACCACCACAGCTCAGAAAAGGAGAGCAAATCCATTCTATTCTCCGAGTGAAGGTATATGCGAATGATTAACTGAAATCAATACATTTTATAATTATCAGTATATTGGTGAATTATTTATCGCGCCATCATCTTCTAATCAATCTAAACTTATATTTACCATTTTGTTTTAGCTCTCCAGCATCTACCGCAACTGAAAGTATTGCTTATAAATGATTGATCGAATGAGACCTTTCAATTCAATAAAAACTATTAAATTAATTCTTTGTAGTTTTTATTAAACTTTGTGATATACACATGTACCTTTAGAAAATGCTGCCTGAATTACTTATTTTGAATATCATGATTAAAATAAAATAATAAATAATGCCACCCCAATTTTTATGGAATTGTTTTATTAAAAAGAAACATTGCAAATATATAAATTAGTTACTGCACCGAAAAGTTTGTAATACTATTTTTTTAAATAAGGTAGAACAATAATTGTCAAATAGAAATCTTTCAAATTTGAGAGGTTCACGGACAAACCAATTCCAACCCGCAACTTCTGGAATGCATCTATCGGCTTGCTTGGCAGTAGCCAGTATTAACTAAATAGGATTTTTAAAAAGATGGTAGGTAATACTTTATTGTGACTATACTGTTCTATCATATCCACAATGTATTTTGTTGGGGGGTTTGTTTCTGAAAAAAACATTTATTGAAAGGGCAGTATTCAAATAACCAATTCTTTTCTTTTCAAATATACCTATATTATTATTTTTGTAAAAATAAAAGTAAAACAGTCTATTAGGTATAATTTGAAGTAAGAATTTTGAATGTATTAAACTAGTTGTGTAGTCTTCTGAATTCTAACATATAATTTGCTATATCACTGTTCAAATACAGTTTGTATCTACTTACTAGGCTGTAATATAAATAAGCTCAGCTTCAACATTTGTTGATTGAATTCTATATTGTGTCATTAACCTAATATTATCGAAAAGCATTGTCCATAATTTATTAAAGGTTCAGAAAGATTCAATAGTAAGTAATTGGTTTTCAAACCATTTAAAAACATGTTCTTCATCCATTTTCCCATGATAATAACTCAACTGAGATTCATATAAAAATATACTTTCTGCTCCATCAATATAACCATTTTCATTCTCAGCATGTAATACAAAATATCTAGAATAAAAACAATTTTGCATTCTAAAATTTTACATTCTCATTGTAACATACCTTTTGACATGAACCATTTTGGAAAATTCAGGATTCATTAATAAAAACAAATGTATACAGTGGTTTATTTTTGTTGAAAGTCCTCTTTGTGGATGTATCATATTTCAGTAAACTACTCAGGAACATTCTACATTTAATAATTATTGTTCTTCCTCCAATTACTGCAGTAACATTCCTAAAGTGACATGATTATCTATAAAAAAGTGTTCACGTATAATTGCCAAGTATTAAGAATAATGTAACAGAATATAATAAATACAGTTGATTGGGTATAATATTGAACTTATACATACTTGCTTCATAAACGCTGTAAATAGTATCAGGAGTAAATGCATCAACTATTGCAGTATTATTAAGTTTCATTTATACGTTTTTTTGGATGTGACTTTAACTTTGATAACTCATTACTGCTTGTGAAAAATTACTCACAGTTCTTTGCAGTTTTTGTCACAACATAACCCCAAAAATGTCAAGACGTGTCAACTGAACCTGAAATAAACCATTTTAATCGCGGCAACAGCGCGCATTTTTGCCAACATAAAAAGTTTTTATTAAGACTGACGTTAGTTTGAGTTTAATATTTAATTAACCTACGAGCTGTATTTGATATGAAATTAATTACGAAACCTTTCTTTAAACATATATTTATATTCTCTAATACAATGCGACCTACAAATTTTAATATTTATTGAGTTTAGAGAGGCTTAACATAGTGATTGACAGAGGATTGACAGCAGCAATCGAATGACATGATATAAACGAACTTCTCTTTTTCGACACCTCGATGACGTGCAACAGATTTTGTACTGAACGGGCTATAGCTTTGCTCGGTTGTTATTAAAAATATTTTTGGATAAATTTTATATCGTGCAGGTTTAAAAAAATTAAATTTTTTTCAACCAGTTCATGATTCTTTATAAAATCATAAGATACGACATGTAATTTGAACACAGAGATGTTTTGTAGTTCCACGTTGTGTTATTGTGTTCTTTACTTTAATATGATTTGTGAAACAGATGATTACGATTAATTTGTTCAGTTTATTTTTGTCTTCCTCTTCTATCTTGAATGTGGTGTATATTTTGAATCCTCCTTCCCCAATGAGATGTAGCAATTGTATACACTGTATGGCTTCCGATTTCTTATTTATCTCACTGGCAAGTAGGTAATTTTCGAATCTAGCTCGCCATAGTCTCCAATTTTCGGCGTCATTGCCTTCCATTACTTATACCTCTGCTATCAGACATTTTCATTTTGTTATTTGTGTCTTTATTTAAGAAATGCACCACTCACTTCTATTAACACTAAATGGCATTGAATTGACAGGTTTCGTCCATGCAGCAAACATAAATATTTAAGCCCTCTAAGTTATTTTATTTCTTTCAGTATCAACATTAATAGCCCGGTTCAAGCGGCCAATGATGCAATTGAGCCCAAGTTTGTATTTAATAAACCCTACAAAATACAAACAAAACAGAACACAGAGTCAGATGCTGCAAATGCAATACGCATATATACAGGCGGCTCAAAAACCAAAAAAGGCCAGGATGTGGAGTTTACTCCAGATCACTTAGCCTAAGAATTAAGTGGGGAATGGAAAAAATTACCAAGAACTGGCTGGTATCTCAATTGCCACAAAAGAACTAACCAGAAAAGGAATTTCTGGCAAAAACATAACAATCTGCACTGACAGCAGACAAGCCCTATTAGCCTTGAACAGACAACGTGTTACATCAAAGCTAGTAGAGTGCCACCAAGATTTAGCTAACGCCTCGGTAGATAACAATATTATCCTGAGTTAGGTTAAAGGGCACGACAGGAGTAAAGGTAATCGCATTGCCGATTCTTTAGCCAGGGAAGCGGCTGGACTAAACATTTTAGGACCCAGTGACACCTACGGCCTGACGACTTCGACAATTGCGACAATCCCTAAAGAGAGGAGATGGAATCAAAGGATGCAGTCTTGCCAGGATCACCCTGGGCGACTTTGGGAAGCTGGCGCCGAAGAAATATTTGGCGATGACCAGGAAAAACCTACGTATAACAGTAGGATTTCTATCAACTAAGGAAACACCTCCATACTATGGGGCTAGTGGACACACCTCTATACAGAATGTGTGAACAAGTAGTTGAAACTGTCAGGCATGTCTTATGTGAGTGCCTGGAGTTATCGTCAATAAGAGAGTGTGTGTTCGGTGAGTCTTGGCCTACACCTACCGATATAAAGGAGATGTCTCCTAGGTGGACAGGTCACCTTCCTGAAAAGGACAGGATGGACGATGACCTAGGAAGACAACTCCTCAGGAGGATGTACGATGGGTCAGGAAGTGTTGTGGGCCTAAACTCACCCTCCCCTCTTTACAGATACAGATAGCCCGGTTCAGATATTCGGGAACATCAGGAAATCTTTGAAATCAAAAATTATCTCTGTATCGACTTTGAATCGTAACCAAAAAGGCCTAAAAATGTCAGTCGTTTTAGACCCTAAAATTTTGTAGTGCTAATTTTGAATGAACTACTCGAATCATCCATTAAAACATGGTAAAAGATTCCGTTTCATTATTTCAAAGCCATCATCATCACATTATGATATGATTTTTTAAAAGTACTCCCAACTCTGATTATTAGCTATGGTAGTACTTTAAAGTCTTATTTATTTATTCAAACATCTCATTTTAATTAACGGTGCTCTTTAGGTATATTGTGCTCTAAATATTTCAAATTATAATGTAAATTTTTTTCAAAACATATATTTATAGATTGTTTAAAAAACAAGTTAAATTTTATCGGTATTAATTACTAAATTAATTCGCTTTCCCCATAAAATTCCACTCTCCCCCTTCGTCCAAAAATCCGTTTTGCCAAAAAAATACTTTCTCTTCATTGACTGGAACACAATCATATACATCAAATTCTAAATGTGTGTGTGTGTGTGTCCACTCCCACCTCTAATTCACTGTGTTTTAACCTAGATTTGACGACTGGTTGTCATGTAACCGGGTCAGACTCCCTCTAAGGGGGTCGCTGTCTATCGGATTTTGTTATATAAATTACGTTTTGTTACGTAACGACCTCGAAAAGTACATACGATGCACGTACACACACAATATCATGAACAGTGCCGGTCCTAGAAAGAATAAATAAATAAATAATAAAAAATATGGATTATAAATGGCGGATACAGAAAGATACGCATTATCAACAAATTGAGTAAATCTACAATCTAGAGGTACGTAATTTCCATAGAATGCTTCATAAAAGTTGAGGAGTTTTAATAAATTACGATTTTTGGTCACCGAAAGTTGTTTCTTTTACGCAGAAAACCGACCATACCTCGACTCATCTGTGAACAATGCGGACCTCCATTCAGCATTCCAATCCATATGTTCATTAGCCCATGCATATGAATTTGTGTTAATGGAACTCTTCTCAAAAGTCGTCGTGAACATAAGTTTTAACCTCGTTTCAATTGACACCGAAACACCAGAAGCATTCAAAAGTCGCTGTTGTATGATCCGACAAGTACTCAGAGGTTCTCCATTTCTAGGTCTTTTTCTCACGTTTTCAATTGCTCGATACCTACGGAGAAGCTGCGAAATGACACTTTCACAGATTTTGAAAACGTCCGCAGCATTTTTCTGAAAACTCATGTTCGAATGGGTCCTATCCAGGACCCAAATAGTGTTGGACTCATCCCCAAGGGGATGCCTACCAACCAAACCCACCTCAAACTCGCCGTTATCCCCTCCTCGGACTCACTACCCTAGCATACTTCGAGACGGACGGCGGTCCCTCGCACACTCTCTGCTCACACCGTCGTCTTCTCCCTACCTATCTCTCCCTAATCACCTAATCTCCACTACGCCTCTTACCTCCATCCATTCCTCCTCCCCTCTAAACATTACCTCCACCATGATCTTCCAATACACCGCCTCTCCTAGTTTCCTCTCCAAATTCTTCAGCACTTCCTTGTTCTTCCAGCATCTAAACGCATGCCCCACATCATCATCCACTTTACACATCTCGCACACTCCAGTCTCTCTTCTCCCCTACTCTCAACCCATGTCCAGTGAACACCTGTGTCAAGAAGTAGTTCACCTCCCCGAATTTCCGGTCCATCCAATCTCTCCTACTCCCAAACGCTCCTTTTAGCGCGCCCTCATACTCCTTCTACCTTCTCTCCATTTCCTCCTCCATCTATTCCTGTACTTCCTCTCTGGTCGCACCCCTCCAATGTTTGTTCTTCTCAATAGCCCTATACTAGCTGCATCCGCACCAAGTTAACGTCTAGGCATTATTCAAAACACTTGACTGAATAACAGTTAACAATTTTTCACATAAATCCAATATTTGTGAAGTTCCCTAACTTTTATGGAGCAGTTTATTTTCAAGCATCTCTGTAAAGACTAGAATTGACTATTTGTTGTATTTCCACAAAGACTAAAAAAAGGTGAGCGATCTTCGGACCGCCGACAGAAGCTTGCTTCTTATGCACAATAGAATTACCATTTTTCGTAAATGTTTGACCATTTTTCAAAAATTTTGAAAATTTTTGACAATTATTGTCCATTTCTTCAAAATTTTTGGCAATTTTTGACTATTTTTCAAATTTTAACAATTATTGACCATTTTTGACAATTATTGACCAATTTTGACAGTTTTGACAATTATTGATCATTTTTGGCAATTTTTCAAAAATTTTACCATTTTATACCATTCTTCCAAATTTTAACAATTTTTGAGCATTTTTGACAGGTTCTGACAATTATTGACCATTTTTGACAATTTTTCAAAAATTTTGACAATTTTCAACAATTATTGACCATTTTGACAGTTTTTCATAATTATTGACCATTTAAAAAAAAATTTGACAATTATTGACAATTTTTGAGCATTTTTCAAAAATTTTGACAATTTACCATTTTTTCAAAATTTGGGAAATTTTTGACAATTATTGTCCATTTCTTTAAAATTTTTGACAATTTTTGACTATTTTTTCAAATTTTAACAATTATTGACCAATTTTGACAGTTTTGACAATTATTGATCATTTTTGGCAATTTTTCAAAAATTTCGACAATTTTAGACCATTTTCCAAATTTTAACAATTATTGACAATTTTTGAGCATTTTTGACAGGTTCTGACAATTATTGACCATTTTTGACAATTTTTCAAAAATTTTGACAATTTTCAACAATTATTAACCATTTTTGAAACTTTTTTATAATTATTGACCATTTTTTCGAAATTTTGACAATTTTAGACCATTTTTCAAAAATCTTGACAATTATTGACCATTTTTTCAAATTTTAACAATTATTGATCATTTTTGACAATTATTGACCATTATTGATAATTTTTCAAAAAATTTTGAGAGAGAGAGAGACACTGATAAAATAAAAATTCAATTTAGTTCATTTTAATCAACATTAATTTTTATGTGGAATTAATTATATTCGTTTAATTTTCTAATATTCGTCAAGCCGATCCTGAAAATGTAACGAGCGATTTGTAAAGGTCACTCACTAGAGTATAATATAATGCTGCAAAGGAGACAGCGGGGAAACCTTTAAATATTCGAAATGTCATTTTGCGCAATGGCTTGTCGCTAATCGACGATCATACGACAACAACAAAGTATATACAATAATATACATATTATTCCTATTTGTTGAAATGTTACATAACATACTTGCACGCTAAACAATTAAAAATTGCAACAATATTCTAGATTATAGATCAATTGCAATAAATTGTTGATTGTACTTACTTTTCAATTTCGAGATATACACTTGTACAGGGTATGTATTACGGTAATTATATTACTTTCCAAGCAGGAATTATACATTATGGTGTAACGAAAAGGAATATCTATACATAGATGCCGATTTGTACAGAAAATTCAACTTATTGTTCAGTGGTGGTGCTAGACCAAATATCGGTAGTATCGCTTTAAAAAAAAAAGGTGAGCGGTCGTCGGACCGCCGACAGAAGCTTGCTTCTTATGCACAATAGAATTACCATTTTTCAAAAATTTTGACAATTTTGGACCACTTTTTCAAATTTCAACAGTTATTGACCAATTTTGACAATTATTGACCATTTTTGACAATTATTGACCAATTTTGACAATTATTGACCAATTTTGACAGTTTTGACAATTATTGAACATTTTTGACCATTTTTGAAAATTTTTGAGCATTTTTGGCAGGTTTTGACAATTATTGACAATTTTTCAAAAATTTTGACAATTTTTAACAATTATTGACCATTTTGACAGTTTTTTATAATTATTGACCATTTTTTCAAAATTTTGACAATTTTTGACCATTTTTTCAAATTTTAACAATTATTGACCATTTTTGACAATTTTTGAGCATTTTTGACAGGTTCTGACAATTATTGACCATTTCTGACAACTTTTCAAAAATTTTGACAATTTTCAATAATTATTGACCATTTTTGACATTTTTTTATAATTATTGACAATTTTTGACAGTTTCTGACAATTATTGTGCATTTTTCAAAATAGTTAACAATCTTTGACCATTTTTCAAAATTTTAACAATTATTTACCATTTTTGACAGTTTCTGATAATTATTGACATTTTTGACAATTTTTCAAAAATTTTGGCAATTTTCAACAATTATTGACCATTTTTGACAGTTTTTTATAGTTATTGACCATTATTTCAAAGTTTTAACAATTTTTGACCATTTTTCAAAATTTTAACAATTATTGATCATTTTTGAAAGTTTCTCATAATTATTTACCATTTTTGTCAACTCCATAATCCCGTGGGATTGAAAAACTTTATTTTATCGACTCCAAATGGATTGGTACTGGATTTCTTTATTTATCAAGGTGTAGCAACTTGGCCAAATAGTTCTCCAGATCAAACATTAAGGTTAGGTGGTTCTGTTGTTAAAAGGTTCACAACAAATACTCCTCCAGGTCACATTATTTACTGTGATCGATACTTTACCTCTACAAATCTTTTGGAGTATTTACATCACAAGCAAATTTATGCAGTATACCAAAATCCGTAAGAAACAAATTTAGAAGCGATTAAAAATTTGCTAAGTGCTGGGAGGGGCTCATTTGAGTTCGTAAGAAATGACAAAAAGATGTCGCTAATAAAGTGGATGGATAGTCGTGCTGTTAGTGGGTCAGAACCTGTAGAAGATGTTCGCAGATGGGATAAAAGAAAAGTATATTTTAGTTCCATGTCCAGAAATCGTCAAAAGTTACAACCGATCTATGGGAGGTGTAGATCTTTGTGATCGATTAATTGCGTACTATCGAATGCGTATGAGACCAAAGAAAATGGTCAATAATTGTCAAAAATTGTAAATTATTGTCAAAAACTGTTAAAAATGGACAATTTTTGTCAAAAACTGCCAAAAATGGTGAATTTCAAAAATTTTAAAATTTTTTGAAAAATGGTCAAAAATTGTCAATAATTGTCAAAAACTATCAAAAATGGTCAAATATAGACAATTACTGTCAACATTGGTCAATAATTGTCAAAAATTGTTAAAATTTTGAAAAATGGTCGATAATTGTCAAAAACTATCAAAAATGGTCAATAATTTTGAAAAATGGTCAAAAAATTTTGAAAAATTGTCAAAAATGGCCAATAATTGTCAAAAACTGTCAAAATTTTAAAAAATAGTTGATAATTGTCAAAAATTGTTAAAGTTTTTGAAATATGGTCAAAAATGGTCAATAATTGTCCAAAATGGTCAAAAATTGGGAAATATGGTCCATAATTGTCAATAATTATCAAAAATGGTCAATAATTTTGAAAAATGATCTAAAATTTTCATAAGGTCAAAGACTATCAAAATTGGTTAAAAATTGTCAATTAATTTTGAAAAATGGCAAAAATTTTGAAAAATTGTCAAAAATGGCCAACAATTGTCAAAAACTATCAAAAATTGTCAAAAACAGTCAAAAATGAACAATTATTGTTGAAAATTGTCAAAAATTTGTAAAATAATTGATAATTGTCAAAAATTTGGAAAAATGGTCCATAATTGTCAACAATTGTCAATAATTATCAAAAATGGTCAATAATTTTGGAAAATGGTCTAAAATTCTGAAAAATTGTCAAAAATGGTCAAAAACTATCAAAAATGGTTAAAAATTGTCGTCATTTTGAAAATTGGACAAAACTTTGGAAAAATGGTCACTAATTTCAAAAACAGTCAAAATGGTCAATAATTGTCAAAAATGGTCAATAATTGTTAAAATTTTGAAAAATGGTCAATAATTGTTAAAATTTTGAAAAATGGTCAATAATTGTTAAAATTTTGAAAAATGGTCAATAATCGTCAAAAGTTGTCCAAATTTTTAAAAATAGTCAATGAATAATACGAGCCTCTTCCGAAAATCGATTTAAACACGTAATTTATAAAATCGATTAATATAAACTATAAAAATCGATAATCAAAAATCGATAACCAAAAATCGATTATAAGAAAATAATAATTTTTTAACATCCCTAGTCAGTAGATCTTTTTAAGGTTAATCATGATGAATAGCGAAAATGACGATTATTCTAGCACTCCTATTATAACCTAAGATAATATAACAAACTGTTTTAAGTATTAAAAGGGTGACTGTAGAAAAAATGTGTGTGCTTTTCGAGCGTAAAGTTAAATTGCCGCTTTCGAAAGACATTATTTCTCTAAATACACAAATAACTATTATGAGATGCCGGAATGAAGGGTGTACGAAAAAAACAAGATTTTATTGTGTAAAATGCAATCTTTATTTATGCATTAATCCAGATAGACAATGTTTTTTTGAATCCCATACTTAGTTTAATCGAATTTGTTTTTTACTTTCTATGTTACTAGTGTCCGATTGTCCAATATACTGGACACATCGTTAAAAACTATACAAATTTATATTTTTTTTCCTCGGGACTGAAGAGGGTATACTTTTTTTTCAGCTTCATTAATTACTACTAATTCAATTCTTAGAAACAGAAAAAAGCAGGAAAACCTCTAAAACCGCCAATTATATCAAGCAAGTCATCGAAGCAAATCGACCTAGCACAAGACGCTACAATTTTTTTTACGAAATTCGCAAGAAAAGGGGTCACCAATTTCTTAACTTGCGAAATTTAGAGAATTGTTTTTAGATTTGTTGTAACTTCATACTCGATTGAAAATAAGTATTTTGCAATTTAATTTAAAACAACCAACGCTTAATATTGTTTATTTAACAAAAAAACAGATAATTACAAAAGGATAAAATTCATCCTGACAGCTCAATTCTCCAAACCTATCAAAACGTTTCAAGGTTGTATTTTGTTCAAGGGATGGAAGTGGAGGGAACGGTGGTAGATTCCATTCGCTTATTGCTTCGAGAAAACCTCTGAAAAGACTCATTAGCTGTACTTATTCAAAATTCAAATTGCTTTCATGATATTTTAAGGTAAAAATACACATTTTGTAAGAATTAATTTGGAACATTGTTGAAGAGACTGCAAGAGTCTTGCAGGCCGGTCTTGGTCTTGCATAAGTCTTGCACAATTCGGTCTTAGTCTTGGTCTTGCACGCTCGGTCTTGGTCTTGGTCTTGCAAGCCTTTAGCTGGTCTTGGTCTTGCATTTTTTGCAAGACCAAGACCTGTCTCGCTCAGCACTACTCACTATAGGTACGCTCACGCCACACTCGCACTCCAAGAAAATACCACAATTCCCTCGCAATCTTTCACGTGTCTGAGCTTGAGTGTGTACAAGATTGAGCCCAACGGTTGAAATTTTAATAGAAAATATGTGACAATGTCCACAAAATAAAAATCTGGGAGGAAAAATTTGATTTCATCGTCCACAAGTTGCGGAAACATCTTCGTCAAGTATTAGAGCCATTGCTACTAATCCTGCCTTACAGAAATTGAACAACGATGTGTGGTCTGAGCTTAAGTGACAATCAACCTTTATAATCAGACAATTACCCAGTTTGCCAAGTGTCACGAAGAAAGTCTTTTGATCCACGTGAATGTTGAATCCATCCAGCGTCTAGACAACACCAACCAGGTGAAAAGTCTCAAGAGAAATAAGCTATATGGATTAGTGTAAAGCTGAGCAAAAGTGCGGCTTCACATAATAGTGATGATGTTCATTTATATTGGAGTCTAAAGAAACATTAATAAGGAGTACCTGCAGGGGAACACTGTAACATAATAGAAAATAAATTTCTTCTAAGGTTACTCTGTATGTCTATTCGAGTATTTCCGTGTGAATATTCGGCAGATAGTAATAAAAATATTGGTTTTTTTCTACCCGAGCTCGCCCGAAGTTTTCAGGAAAAAGTCTTAGAGGATAGTATTTGTCGATAGAAAGAAATTTCTTTTCCTCGCTATTTCTATTTCTATCAAGTTACAGAGTTCGCGTGTTTTACATATATCTAGATTGTCTCTATAATGTATTAATGTAAGGTCGTCTAAAATGTACACTGGAGACATTTACGGAATTCCCCTAAGCCCTTTCCTGTATCCACGCCCGTATAAAATGGACATGGAAACGACGACTAACCTATTTATTCGATTTTGTAAATATTACGACACAAACGGTACACACAAATACATCAGAGAATTTTTATTTTACTCAACCTAAAACAAACACAACTTTTTATAAAATAATAAAAGACAACGTAATCGAAGTAGGTTAGTGTGTCAGCATCGCCGTCTGATTGTGATTTAAACATTTATTGTACGGCGTTTGGTTTCATTAATACAACACAAACTCATAAGGCGACCGTTAGGCTCTTAATTAGGTTCTCCATATTGCCGTATCCTACATAATGGACTACTTCCACAACGTAATCTGTTAAAATACAATCAATTCGGTGTTTGGAATTTGACGTGTTATTAAATGATTTTTAATGTATTATAAATGGACGATACATAAATTTTATTATCTGCAAATTCGCCCAAAAGAAAACAGCTGTTTTGTTTCAAAGTGGGTCAACAATTATCCTTGGACTTCTATACATCCAGCTGCATTTCACTATTTCGTTTTTTCTGCTTCTTCCAGTTTTGTTTTACAGGTTTTTCACCAGTTAATTTTTGTGGTTCCTGCTACCCCAGTAGTGCTCTTCCATTCAGCAGATTGAGCTGCATCTGATCATGTTCTTCTGGAATTTTGCTTAATAAATTGCAAACAAAGCTTATCCCTAGGACTACTGCTAGTTTATCAATTTTTTATTCAACAGTACTGCCTATTGTGACCATATCCCAAGTTAGATCATCACAAGAAAGTGGATACTCTGTGAAGGTGTCCATCAACATCAAACATAGTTCCTAGGGTCTGTTTAGCAGCCACTAAGTAGTGTTCTACCGATTCAACTTCGAGGTTACCTTTGGGATCTCTATGTTCTTTTGGGTCAACTGGTTATCTTGCATTTCCCTCCAATTGAATCGGTAACATTAGAAACGACATAAGTCACCAGTTTTGAGTGAGTTCCAGAATGGTTTATATTCACAATTGGTTCCGGTAGATGGCGCTACAGTCGAGGTCACCATGATCTAATCCTTAACGGTTAAACCAATTTTGATGAAGTTTTGCATACGGAAGGTTTTTTGTATCCCAAAAAATGGGTCAAATTATCCAAAAAAAATTAGCTTGTCCGAAAAATTCAGGAAATATACTTCTTCCATCACAAAATAAACATGATTATTGGCAAGCCAAGGTTAGGACTGGACACAGTCTGTAGGGTCCGCTAGTGGTGCCATAAATATTATGGTGACCTTCGCTTATAAATATGACCACTGAAGCCTTTTTGTATATGTATAAAGGAAGGTTCTCGCGCATGAAATCATTTTTGACCAAACATGACTCATGCTTCTATTCTGAGTTGCGATTTTTTGACATTATCCTGTGTACCAGTACCTCTTCTATCTTTGATCTTGGATCAGCCTATAAATTCTCCAGAAAGGTCTTTATTTTTGCTGAAAGACGTGATCCGTATCCTTCACTAAGTCCTTAAACTTTCTTACAACCTAAAAAGGCTCCTTCATGCACTTTTTAAATTGAAGCACCAGACTAGAAGTATGTGGCAAACTGAAGAGACAACTTAATTCATTCAACTTTCAAAGTCTCATAGCGGAGATGGCAAAAGGAAGCATTGAGTTTTCACTGATACTTTTCCTTTTTCTTTCTCAATATTTTTTGCTGGAGAATTAATCTCTGGATAAATAACATATATAATTATATCTTTTGCAAATTGAATAATATGTTGAACGGCCTTGTTCGATATGATTATACAAATTTTCGAGTCGACTGCGAAAACTTATTATTAAATGCAAATTTAAACCAGTTGAATTTCCAAACATGATGGTTATATCAGCAACAACTAGTTCAGATGAAATTAAGAAAGCCTTTTAATATTCTAATTTAATCGCAAAAAAATTATATATATGTCAATGCTAGTCGATAAACCTTTGCTATTTTGTAATACTTGAAATTCTTGAAATTTCCAATCGATTATGCATGTTTATAGATACTGATTAAAATGTTTTATCACTAAAAATGCTTAAATGGGATAATAAATAAAAATGAAGGTCGTGGGAATCATAGCATGTAACACCCCTTATAAAATATACAAAACATTATGGCAAGCGCACTAAATAAATTACCGAGTTGTACTTACTCCAAGTATCCAACAATCAATTGAATTTGATCCTTCCAAAACTCTGCTCAGTATGATGTTTCTCACATTTACAGTTATAATCTACTGGATATCTCCATTATTGCTTAAATTGGCTTTGCATCTCATTGTTTATATGTTAGGCAGTTATTTCATATATGGAGCTTTGATCTCCTCCCTTCCCGAGTTCAATCCTCTTTGGAGGAGGCTCCAAAACATCTACCATTTCCCATTTATTCTACTTAGTGCCTGAGGAAAGTCTCAGAGACTAGTAGTTCCACCAGTCATATTTCCTGGAGGAATTTTAGGATATCCTCAGGCTTAAGCTTTTAGGTATGAGTCCCTCTTCTATCCAAAAGTCTCTAAGATGTTGTGCCCTAGAATTCTACATTGATCTGCTTTATCCCATTCGTTTTGCCTTTGTCCATCCGTTTACTGTTTTTTTTTATCTCTTTATCCATTATTGTTAATGGAGGAGGCTCCAAAACATCTATCATGTCCCATTTATTTTACTTAGTGTCGTGAGGAAAGTCTCAGAGACTAGTAGTTCCACCAGTCATATTTCCTGGAGGAATTTTAGGATATCCTCAGGCTTAAGCTTTTAGGTATGAGTCCCTCTTCTATCCAAAAGTCTCTAAGATGTTGTGCCCTAGAATTCTACATTGATCTGCTTTATCCCATTCGTTTTGCCTTTGTCCATCCGTTTACTGTTTTTTTTTATCTCTTTATCCATTATTGTTAATGGAGGAGGCTCCAAAACATCTATCATGTCCCATTTATTTTACTTAGTGTCGTGAGGAAAGTCTCAGAGACTGTAATTCCACCAGTCATATTTCCCGGAGGGATTTTAGGATATCCTCAGGCTTAAGCTTTTAGGTATGAGTTCCTCTTCTATCCAACAGTTTAGCCCTAGGATTCTACATTGATCTGCTTTATCCCATTCGTTTTGCTTTTCCATCCGTTTACTGTTTTTTTTATCTCTTTATCCATTATTGTTAATGGAGGAGACCATAAATCATCTATCATGTCCCATTTCTTCTAATTAGTGCCTGAGGAGACTGGTAGTTCCACCAGTCATATTTCCTGGAGGAATTTTAGGATATCCTCAGGCTTAAGCTTTTAGGTATGAGTCCCTCTTCTATCCAACAGTCTCTAGGTGTTGTGCTCTAGGATTCTACATTGATCTGCTTCATCCCATTCGTTTTGCGTTTCCATCCGTTTACTATTTTTTTATCTCTTTATCCATTATTGTTAATGAAGGTGGCCATAAAACATCTATCATGTCCCATTTCTTCTACTTAGTGCTTGAAGAAAGTCTCAGATACTGGTAGTTCTACCAGTCATATTTCCTGGAGGAATTTTAAGATATTCTCAAGCTTAGGCTTTTAGGTATGAGTCCCTCTTCTATCCAACAGTCTCTAGGTGTTGTGCCCTAGGATTCTACATTGATCTGCTTTATCCCAATCGTTTTGCTTGTCCATCCGTTTACTGTTTTTTTTATCTCTTTATCCATTATTGTTAATGGAGGAGGCCCTAAAACATCTATCATGTCCCATTTATTCTACTTAGTGCCTGAGGAAAGTCTCAGAGACTAGTAGTTCCACCAGTCATATTTCCTGGAGGAATTTTAGGATATCCTCAGGCTTAAGCTTTTAGGTATGAGTCCCTCTTCTATCCAAAAGTCTCTAAGATGTTGTGCCCTAGAATTCTACATTGATCTGCTTTATCCCATTCGTTTTGCCTTTGTCCATCCGTTTACTGTTTTTTTTATCTCTTTATCCATTATTGTTAATGGAGGAGGTTCCAAAACATCTATCATGTCCCATTTCTTCTACTTAGTGTCGTGATGAAAGTCTCAGAGACTGGTAATTCCACCAGTCATATTTCCTGGAGGGATTTTAGGATATCCTCAGGGTTAAGCTTTTAGGTATGAGTTTCTCTTCTATCCAACAGTTTAGCTCTAGGATTCTACATTGATCTGCTTTATCCCATTCGTTTTGCTTTTCCATCCGTTTACTGTTTTTTTATCTCTTTATCCATTATTGTTAATGGAGGAGACCATAAAACATCTATCATGTCCCATTTCTTCTAATTAGTGCCTGAGGAGACTGGTAGTTCCACCAGTCATATTTCCTGGAGGAATTTTAAGATATTCTCAAGCTTAAGCTTTTAGGTATGAGTCCCTCTTCTATCCAACAGTCTCTAGGTGTTGTGCCCTAGGATTCTACATTGATCTGCTTTATCCCAATCGTTTTGCTTTTCCATCCGTTTAATGTTTTTTTATCTCTTTATCCATTATTGTTAATGGAGAAGGCCCTAAAACATCTATCATATCCCATTTCTTTTACTTAGTGCCTGAGGAAAGTCTCGGAGACTAGTTGTTCCACCAGTCATATTTCCTGGAGGAATTTTAGGATATCCTCAGGCTTAAGCTTTTAGGTATGAGTCCCTCTTCTATCCAAAAGTCTCTAAGATGTTGTGCCCTAGAATTCTACATTGATCTGCTTTATCCCATTCGTTTTGCCTTTGTCCATCCGTTTACTGTTTTTTTTTTATCTCTTTATCCATTATTGTTAATGGAGGAGGCTCCAAAACATCTATCATGTCCCATTTCTTCTACTTAGTGTCGTGATGAAAGTCTCAGAGACTGGTAATTCCACCAGTCATATTTCCTGGAGGGATTTTAGGATATCCTCAGGCTTAAGCTTTTAGGTATGAGTTCCTCTTCTATCCAACAGTTTAGCCCTAGGATTCTACATTGATCTGCTTTATCCCATTCGTTTTGCTTTTCCATCCGTTTACTGTTTTTTTTATCTCTTTATCCATTATTGTTAATGGAAGAGGCTCCAAAACATCTATCAGGCCCATTTATTCTACTTAGTGCCTGAGGAAAGTCTCAGAAACTGGTTGTTCCACCAGTCATATTTCCTGGAGGAATTTTAGGATATCCTCAGGCTTAAGCTTTTAGGGCATGAGTTCCTCTTCTATCCAACAGTTTAGCCTAGGATTCTACATTGATCTGCTTTATCCCATTCGTTTTGCTTTTCCATCCGTTTTCTGTTTTTTTATAGTTTTATCCATGATTGATAATGGAAGAGGCCCTAAAACATCTATCATGTCCCATTTCTTCTACTTAGTGTCGTGAGGAAAGTCTCGGAGACTAGTAGTTCCACCAGTCATATTTCCTGGAGGGATTTTAGGATATCTTCAGGCTTAAGCTTAGGTATGAGTCCCTCTTCTATCCAACATTCTCTAGGTCTTGTGCATTAGAATTCTACATTGATCTGCTTGATCCCATTCGTTTTGCTTTTGAATTAACAACAAAAAATTAAAAGAAAGGAAGTTAATTCACTAAAAATGAGTAAAATTATGATTTGCCAGAAATATATTGCTCTATATCTGGGAAAAAATATTTACTATGAAAAAATTGGACTCCTTTAACGAAAAAAGAAGAATTCTTGCGATTGTCTCTGGATTGCATGGCTACCTTAGTCACAAACTCGTATGGAATATTAAAAAGTATATTCTAAAGGTGCTTTTAGACCATAGGATTTTTCATTTGATAAAACATCTGATGTTACATCAGAGTCAAACTTGGACCTTTCTCAATATTACCGTTTACGTTTGTCTGATTTTCGATTCGACTTGGAAAATGTCAACTGTCAACTGTCATCCATGTTAACCAAATAAAAAAATTGAAAATCAAACAGTGTAAACGAATATAAAGTGACGGTTTCATCGAATTGTTAAAGTCAAATGAAAAATCCTATGGTCTAAAAGGCATCTTAAAAATGTTCTCACATTCGCGAATTATCTCCATAACCATATTTTTGATGATTAATAGAAATACTTTTGCTGCGAAAATTCCTGCTACAAGCATTTTATCTCATTATTTTATAATTATGTTGTTCCCAATTAGTACAAAAGCTTTGATAAAATATATTTATGGCGAAATATCTGTGAACAAGTGTTGAGAAAGTGAAAATAATTAAAAAACAAACGTCGAGAATTTAAAAAGGAAGTCTCGGAACTAACTGTATTGTTATGTATGCGTACCGAAATCCGTTCCGTTAGACGGTGTCCTCAATACCGAAGACAAGGACAACCCAACCAACATAACTGAAGATGCCGGTATATCTTATATGCAGAATCGTACTTGCTTTTTTTTTAATAAATCGTGGGAAATTTTACATTTGAACAACGACCATTATAATACAGTGAATGAAGAATGATTAGGAAGCAGCTCATTTAGTAACAGAAATTTTATTTAAAAGGCTTTCTCAAAAGCCTAGATCTTTTGGACTAACCTATAGATACACAAAAGGTCTTATAGGTCGCAGTGCGGCAAGGCCAACCGCTCCAATCGATCCCCTTCATTCATTCATTCGTTTGTGTTGTGTTCAACAGCCCAGGCACTTGAACTGAATCTTTATACCATTTCCCATGTTACCTACTTCCATTCCAGAAGCTTCGTGTCTTCTATAAAGGCCCTAGTTTAACTGGAGGGATTTTCAGTTGTAATGGTTGTATTAATTCCTCTCCAAAGTACTTCCATCTAAGTTCTTGCAGAAGCAGAGTAAGTTAGTAGGTGTTTCATCATCGAGTTCACATTTTCTACAAATAGGTTCACTAACTTTGTCCATTTTGTGCAGATGTTTTCTCAGGATGCAGTGTCCAGTCACCAGGTCGGTAACTGTCTTCAAATGTCTCTTATCCAGTTTCAATAGCTTGGTTGAGATTTCCTTGTCTGCCTTGTTCAGTAAACTCTTTGTAGGTCCTTTTATACCAGCTCCAATGCCATGGTTTGTTTTGGAACCATCGGTGAACCAGATGATTTTTCCAGAATTACCTGTTGCCTAGATGGGATGATGATGCTCACTCGCTCAGTGAATATAGCTGCTATCAAAACTCATGTGAAATATGGGTTCATCTAGTAGGTATTGTCCCAGTTGTATCATTGTGTCCTTCTCAAACATTGTTTGGGGACCATAATTCTCCCGATTTCAGCCTAAGAATTGCTATCATTGCCTCCGCCCTTACAAAAAGTTCCAAAAGAGGAAGTCCAATAAGGGCTTCCATTAATGCCATCCCCGTACTGTTCATTGCCCCGGAAATACCAAGAAGGACTTGTCTTTGGATTGTAGTTAATATATTAACTGCAGAATACACTTCTGTCCTCCTCCACCAGACTATTGTTCCATTGGTGATCATTGGCCTTATCACTGTTGTGTAAAGCCAGTGAACCACCTCAGGTCGTATTCCCCAGTATTCTACATTGCCAGAAAAGCCTAGTCGCCCTGGTAGTTATTTTTCCAGATGTGCCTTCCAATTCAGTTTGGAATCAAGGGTCACTCCCAGATATTCAACTTCTTTGGATATTTCTAGTTCTTTTCCGAACATCAGTACTCTACCCTGCGGGAGAACACTTCTATTCGTAAAAGCAACTAGTTTGGGTTTTTTTTGGATCAAGTGCACCATTCCTCCACAATTTGTTGTGCTATTTGTAGGACATTCATAACTACGTCTGGGAATTTCCCATTGGTGATAATCACTATGTCGTCCGCAATGCCCTGCGTCCATATGCCTTGATCATTCAAACTCATCCATAATTATGTTCCATAAAAGTGGTGAAAATACTCCACCTTGAGAACATCCTTTTTATCATGCATATGTGATGTTATTCTCCTATGGTCGAGCATGGATCCTATCCATTTGCATGTGGTGCTGTTAATCCCACTTTTTTTAAGGGATCTGTTCATTGATGACATCGATGTGTTGTCAAAAGCACCTTCGATGTCTAGCAATGCTGCAAGGGCTACTTCCTTATGATTCAGACTCCTTTCGAGACCTGAGACCAAATTAGGCAGAGCAGCTTCTCCTGATTTCCCTGCTTGATAAGCCCATTGTAGTCTATGTAGAGGGATGCTCTTAAGCGCTCCTACTTGCAAATACATTCGACCCCCTCGCAATCTTATCCAGTGGCGGCTCCTCGAAGGAGGCTCAGCCTCCTCACTAATTTATCCAGCAAATAGTACCAGAAATACTTTGTTGAAAAGTCTTCATTTTCTTTCCTGTTTATCTAATAATTTTTAAATTTTACAATACGTTTTCAGTAGTTTTTTTTAAATCTGACAACAGTGCCCTGAGGCTAGATTCTACAAACATCTCAATACCTAAACATGTGCTGCTCAACACAGTTGCCGTTTTTTCGACCAGTTCAATTGCTTAATACCGTAAAATATAGCTGAATTGGCAACACTCTCAGGAGGCTCGCGGTGATACACGAGCTTTATTCGAATCTTTTTCAAAAGAGTTTCCCAATACACTTTTAGATAACTTAGTTCTAAAATCTAATTTTTTTTATAAAATAGCACTGCACAATGAATTATGCGTTGTATACTCGGATAAAGATATGTTAGGTCAGTAGGACAGTCAAGCCGATATGATAAAATATATGATAGACAATGATTTGTAACAAGTTTTACTTCAGTTTTACCTACTTTGTTTGACAGTCAGCATTCCTGTCACGTCGTCATCGGTGGAGAGATCATTTTCTACTCTCAAACGAATTAAAACTTACCTGTCAAATACAATGGGGGCCAAAATCGTTTATACATTAGTTTAATATCTATTGAAAAAGATAAAATATGAAAAATTACAAAAAAAAAGAAAAAATATTAAAAATTCAAAAAAATTAAAAACAAAAAAAAATTTTGGCAAGAGAAACTCAACTCCACGTTGGTTCTTGCTGGGCAACGATTAATTCAAAGGTGAATAGAGTATATTTTTACAAAAACGTTTTTCTACAACTGCTATGAAAAGTGACGTATTTCTCATACCTTACTTGATTTCAAAACCAAATATTGCTCATATTGTGAAAAATAATATTTCTCACGGCACTTTGCCCACGCCACATATATTTATATGGAGAATCAAATAAAATCGACAAAAACTTAGTAGGTTACTGTCATCTTTAAATACCTACTTAGTTGTCACAAAACTGTCAGACTATATTAGAAAATATGTTAAAAATTTTAAAAAATTGTCAAAAATTTTGAAATATGGTCAAAAATTGTCAAAAATTTGGAAAAATGGTCAATAATTGTCAAAAACTGTCAAAATTTTGAAAAAATGGTCAATAATTATAGAAGACTGTCAAAAATGGTCAATAATTGTTAAAAATTGTCAAAGATTTGGAAAAATTGTCAAAAATGGTCAATAATTGTCAGAATCTGTCAAAAATTGTCAAATATTTTAAAAAATGGTCAAAAATAGTCAATAATTGTTAAAATTTTGAAAAATGATCAAACACTGTGAACATTTTTAAAAGTTGTCAAAAATGGTCAATAATTGTCAGAAACTGTCAAAAATGGTCAATAATTGGTCAAATTTTGGAAAATGGTCGAAAATTGTTAAAATTTTGAAAAAATTGTCAATAATTATAAAAAATGTCAAAAATGGTCAATAATTGTTGAAAATTGTCAAAATTTTTGAAAAGTTGTCAAAAATGGTCAATAATTGTCAGAACCTGTCAAAAATGCTTAAAAATTGGCAAAAATGGTGAATAATTGTTAAAATTTGGAAAAATGGTCTAAAATGGTCAAAATTTTTGAAAAATTGTCCAAATTTTTGAAAAATTGTCAAAATTGATCAAAAATTGTCAAAACTGTCAAAATTGGTCATTAATTGTTAAAATTTGAAAAAATAGTCAAAAATTGTCAAAATTTTGAAAAATAGTCAAAATTTTGAAAAAATGGTCAATAATTATAAAAAACTGTCAAAAATAGTCAATAACTGTAAAAAATTGTCCAAATTTTTGAAAAATGGCCAAAGTTTTTGAAAAATTGTCAAAAATGGTCAATAATTGTCAGAACCTGTCAAAAATGGTCTAAAATGTTAAAAATTTTTGAAAAATTGTCAAAAATGATCAATACTTGCCCAAATTGGTCTATAATTGACAAAAATGGTCAATAATTGTTGAAATTTAAAAAAATAGTCAAAAAATTTTGAAAAATGGTCATTCTATTGTGCATAAGAAGCAAGCTTCTATCGGCTGTCCGACGACCGCTCACCTTTTCTTTTTGTTTTACTAACCATAAAAATAAATATTAAGTTACTTTACTTGTATTCTTTAAATTTGTGCAGTTGTAGAAAAAGTATAGTGTGCAACATGTGGGGAAAGTACTTTTCTCACTTGTTGCACAATATACTATTTATGTCCAGCCTCCTCTCTTAAAAAGTTCACGAGCCGCCACTGATCTTATCTAAACCAAAATTTGAAAAAATCATGTAAACCGTCTTCAAGATAATTAAAGTGCTCCATATTAAAGACTCCCTCTGTAATACGAAGGTATAAGCGATATTGTCTTCACAACATGCGTATTGCAAAATCAAAAAGAAATTGCCATAGAAAAACCTATTTAAAGACAGTCTAACAATCCGTTAATAGTGAAAGTCCAAGTAACTATCTACTTAAAAATATACATTTCACACTTCCATAAATTCTCAGACGATACAACCCATTAATTTGTACATAAAGAATTTGTTCCATGCCATACCACCGTTGTTACTACGGTTAAGATTATATTTGGATTACATTAACACTAAATGCGAGTAATGGATATTCAGTACTACGACAAATGTTTGCCCACAACATACCGTTCTAATTTTATTTGTTTATTCTATAATCAGACATAGGCGAGAAAAATGAAGATTAAAAAAAGATCAGAAAAAGTATATAAACATTCATTATTGATATAACAGTATACCGGGTGTCTGATTAAGAGAATTGTATAATAAAATCGCTGTTGAGAAAGTGCTTGACATTATTTGACCGCAAAAGGACTATGCTTCCATCTTATGGAAAATAAAAGACCACTCAAATGCGGATATTTTGATACCAACTTATTCGTCTTGAAAAATAGAACATTTGATAACTTTGCGCCAATGTTGTAATTTAATTAATAAACCCACAATTAATGATATTATTGTAAAATCGCTTACGGAGATTGTATGAGTAAGACAGAGAGAAAATACGTAAATAGACATGTATTACAGATTTCACGAAGTAAGGATATCAGCGTTGATAAGAAATGAATAAATAAAACCAGACAGGGTTGAACTGACCTAATTTTATCAGTTAATTTTTATATTTTGTTTTTTCTTTGTAGTATTTTGTATTGTATTTGTTGGCATCGGTAACTCTTTAAAAAAAATAGGATAGGGATGCGGAAAAGATTTTTTTATATGGAAGATTGTCTATTAACTGTTAATACAAAAATGCTTGTGAAATGTGTGTAGGTAATGAACCCGACGTAAAGGGTGATACTAAAAGATAATGTATAATTCTTAGAGTATCCCCTTTTACGCGCTCCACCTTCCCCCCACAGGCAGTGCCTGAGGACCTCATTACCTTCTATCCGCGAAGTGTAGCTGAAAAAAAAATGTTATTGGCCCAAGCCGGTTTTTATATTTTTTAGGTAGCTAAAGTTGCCTTTTTGCTTTATTAAATTTTTTTGATGGCCGAAGCCGGGTTTTGTTTAATTTTTGTATTTTTTTGATAGCCGAAGCCGGGTTTTGTTTAATTTTTGTATTTTTTTGATAGCCGAAGCCGGTTTTTGTGTTATATATATTTTGATGGCGATGAGTGTTTTCCCTTGCGTGACATAAAAAGCACTGATAACTGAAATCTAATTTGCATCATCATATTTCTTCATGATTAGGTATAGTTCGATCAGCAGCGTCAACTAAAGTCAACCAGTCTACCTGTTCCATAATTAGGATACGTTAAGCCGTCACTCGAGTTCCCGTCAGGGTCAAAACTGACCTGTCAAAAAGTTGTTTATGGTAATTACGGTAAATCCTCTGAATCATCTGATATCTAGCTATGTATTTATTGCAAATTGTAATAAGTGAACAGTAAAAGTTTTAAGGGAGGTCCGTTTTCAGATGTATGAAATAAGAAATAAATGTCTTATGTTTGGCACTATTACACGATATTATTTTATATGATATCATTATTGGAATAAAATACGGAATTTTAATTCTACAATATTATTGCGTACTACTACTGAACTGCGTCATAAATACATACATGTAAAGAAGCTAACCTAACCTAACCTAACATATAACCTAACCAGAAAGGGTTTACCCTTTTCACTTAGTATTACTTCAAGCATTTTGTGTATCACTATAGTGTACGACAACAAACGTTCGGAAATATGTATATTAATAAACTGCCGTTTCGAAAATGACAACTTAATATAATAGAAAATATAATAGAAAAATATATTCATAGCAATTAGTACTGACAGACCCCCTAGCCACCCCAATAGGTTATTCAACTTTTTCATTAGAATTCAGGATTACGAATAGGTATTACGATTTACTGGAATTTTCAAAACTATTTAGTTTACCTGTAAGCGGATTGAATAAACTGGACGGCAATTCGAGTGCGGGATTAAGATACCTGCAAGTGTCGGACGGGAACTCATGTGTATTTTATATTCATTAAGAATCCTGACGGGAATTCGTTTGTACCGGAATTGTTTACGAAATACGTGTCGGTCAGTGTTATTAAATGTACCTATTATAATATAGAAAACGTTATAATAAACTGCTATTACAAAATGACAAACTTATGTAAAGATGTTAGATTGTCAATTGAGAGATGTACCTTTTTTACATAATTTGATTGCAATCTATCATATCTTTATACAACTGAAAAATATAATCCTATTATTTTGTTTCAACGAAACTGGTATTCATCGTATGTACAACTATATTCACAAGTCCGACTCTGTTTCACCGCAGCAGGTGGAGTCCTATTGAATGGTTAGATTTTGTAATCAAAACGAAAATTTCTGACAAATGAACTGATTTTGTGGGTTTATTAATTAAATTACAACATTGGCGCAATGTTATCAAATGTTATATTTTTCAAGACGAATAAGTTGGTATCAAAATATCCGCATTTGAGTGGTCTTTTATTTTCCATAAGATGGAAGCATAGTCCTTTACCGAACACGCAAAATTATTTTTCCAAGATTTTAATGAATTTTAATTTCTTGTCAAGTTGTGGACCCTTCCATTTTTATCATTATCCCCTATCGATGTCTCAAAAATTTCGAATGGATATGTTGATATGCAGGGTAGTACAGAAAATTGCATTTTACGCTTAACTTCTGAACATCCTGTGGAAAAATTTAATAACTGATTGATGTTTATTTGTACCATGTTTTTCTGAACAGTTTGTTTTTTAAACATGTCTTCTTCCTTAAAATAATCTAGATATCGGCATGAATAACAAAAACAAATTGTTCAAAAAATTTTTCCACAGGATGTTCAGCTTGACAACTTGAAAAAAAAATGATTGAAATTCATGCAAAAAATTAAAATTGAATTTTAACATAATTTTCTATTTAAATATTCTCAATCTTCAGATATTTTTGCTTTAGTCTACTGCCGAGTTTCCCATCTGATCGCGGCGACATAAACGCTGCGATCCGGTCGCTGTGTTGTATATTCCTTGCACATAGCCATGCTCTTGCCGTGATAGCATTTTTCTACTTGAATTCAGTTGAAATCATGCAAGGTATTTTACCGCTAGCAATTATTGGCTCGAAGTATTTACGGAAAAAAAGGAAATACTTACATGTGAAAATTTCAAACTTTGTTTACTGTTTTCATACATACTTTAAAATGAGGTTGTCTTCATTTAACGAACTTAGTTTTTATGTTGAAGAAGGTTTTAGATACTTCAGTGAAAATATTTTTTTAATTCTCGTAACAGAGTGAAGAGTCTCTAAGGAGGTTTTTTTCTAGCGGAATCTCAAAAACGGTCATAAAGGGTTTACAAAATCTATGCCTGGCCGCCTTCCTAACATCGGATCGCAGCGTTTATGTCGCCACGACTATTAAGTCGCCACGACGATTAATCGTCGCGGCATGCTTTTTTCTCTAGCATGTATAACTGGTAGGGATGAGTCGAACAGCTAACTCAAAAAAATGGTTATACCTTTTGAGCAGTTTTATGGACTTTGACGGACTTAATATCGTTTGAGAGAAAATTTAATACACAATAAAATAGTATACACTGTCGTTTTACTACAGCTTTTATAGCAATCGCTAGATGGCATTGTTTGAGCAAATTTCTTTATGCTCAAATTAGGGTTGCGCGATACACTAGAAAGTATCGATATTAGGTATCGATACGGATCGGAACGTAAAGTATCGATACAGTGAAATATCGAATATTAATGTATCGATACTCGAAGTATCGATACGTTAACGATCCGAGATTTTCCTAATTTTGACGTTTTTTTGGTAAAAAACACCTTTTTGGGAGGTGGGAAAAGACATTATTGCGATTTCCGGCCAAAGTTGAGGTTCTAGAAAAAAAAGTTGTTGATAAAAGTTGTAGATCTTGAGAAAATCTACAACTTTTTCATCGATGACTTTTTCACATAACCTCAAAATTAGCTCGAAAAACGCAAAAAACTATATTTTTCGTTTTTTATTTTTGGTTTCGTTAAAAAATGTTCGATTTTGATGAAAATTTAGTAGAAGGTAGCTTTGATAGTCACAAACCATGAAAAAAATTTCAAATTAAAATATTGGAAATTTTTCGAGTTATGACGTTTTTTCGGTAAAAAACACTTTTTTTGGGGGGTGGAAAAAGACATTATTGCGATTTCCGGTCAAAGTTGAGGTTCTAGAAAAAAAATTGATGATAAAAGTTGTAGATCTTGAGAAAATCTACAACTTTTTTATTAGTGACTTTTCCATATAACCTCAAAATTAGCTCGAAAAGCGCAAAAAACTGCATTTTTCGCTTTTTATTATTAGTTTCCTTGAAAAATGTTCGATTTTGATGAAAATTCAGTAGAAGGTAGCTTTCATAGTCACAAACCATGAAAATAATCTTCAAATGAAAATATTGGAAATTTTCCTAGTTTTGACGTTTTTTCGGTAAAAAACACTTTTTTTTGGGAGGTGGAAAAAGGCATTATTGCGATTGTTTTTTACCTAAAAAAACGCCAAAATTCGAAGAATTTCCAATATTTTAATTTGAAATTTTTTTTCATGGTTTGTGACTATGAAAACTGCCTTCTACCAAATTTTCATCAAAATCGATCATTTTTTGACGAAACTAAAAATAAAAAACGAAAAATGCAGTTTTTTGCGTTTTTCGAGCTAATTTTGAGGTTATGTGAAAAAGTCACGGAAGAAAAAGTTGTAGATTTTTCCAAGATATACAACTTTTATATTCAACTTTTTTTTCTAGGAACTCATCTTTGGCCGGAATTCGCAACAATGTCTTTTTCCACCCCCCAAAAAAAGTGTTTTTTACCTAAAAAACGTCAAAATTCGAAAAATTTCCAATATTTTAATTTGAATTTTTTCATGGTTTGTGACTATGAAAACTACCTTCTACCAAATTTTCATCAAAATCGGAAATTCATGACGAAACTAAAAATGGAAAACGAAAAATGCAGTTTTTTTAGTTATTCGAGCTAATTTTGAGGTTATGTGAAAAAGTCACTGATGAAAAAGTTGTAAATTTTTCCAAGATCTACAACTTTTATACTCTAAGAATTCAACTTTGGCCGGAAATCACAATAATGTCTTTTTCCACCCCACAAAAAAAGTGTTTTTTACCTAATAAACGTCAAAATTCGAAAAATTTCCAATATTTTAATTTTAATAAAAAAATTTTCCATGGTTTGTGACTATGAAAACTACCTTCTACCAAATTTTCATCAAAATCGAACATGTTTTAACGAAACTAAAAATAAAAAACGAAATATGCAATTTTTGCGTAAATTTTGAGGTTATGCGAAAAAGTCACTAATAAAAAAGTTGTAGATTTTTCCAAGATCTGCAACTTTTATATTCAACTTTTTTATCTAGGAATTCAACTTTGGCCGGAAATCGCAATAATGTATTTTTCCACCCCCCAAAAAAGTGTTTTTTACCGAAAAAACGTCAAAATTCGAAAATAAAATTTTCATGGTTTGTGACTGAAAACTACCTTCTACCAAATTTTCATCAAAATCGAACAATTTTTGACGAAACTAAAAATAAAAAACGAAAAATGCAGTTTTTTCGTTTTACGAGCTAATTTTGAGGTTAAGTGAAAAAGTCACTAATGAAATAGTTGTAGATTTTTCTAAGATCTACAACTTTTATAATCAACTTTTTTTTTCCAAGAACTCAACTTTGGCCGGAAATCGCAATAATGTCTTTTTCCACCCCCCAAAAAAGTGTTTTTTACCTAAAAAACGTCAAAATTCGAAAAATTTCCAATATTTTAATTTGAAAATTTTTTTCATGGTTTGTGACTATGAAAACTACCTTCTACCAAATTTTCATCAAAATCGAACATTTTTTGACGAAACTAAAAATAAAAAACGAAAAATGCAGTTTTTTGCGTTTTTCGAGCTAATTTTGAGGTTATGTGGACAAGTCACTAATGTAAAAGCTGTAGATTTTCTCAAGATCTACAACTTTTATAATCAAATTTTTATTCTAGGAACTCAACTTTGGCCGGAAATCGCAATAATGTCTTTCCACCCCCCCAAAAAAGTGTGTTTTACCGAAAAAACGTCATAACTCGAAAAATTTCCAATATTTTAATTTGAAATTTTTTTTCATGGATTGTGACTATCAAAGCTACCTTCTACTAAATTTTCATCAAAATCGAACATTTTTTAACGAAACCAAAAATAAAAAACGAAAAATGCAGTTTTTGCGTTTTTCGAGCTAATTTTGAAGTTATGTGGAAAAATCACCAATGAAAAAGTTGTAGATTTTCGCAAGATCTACAACTTTTATCATCAACTTTTTATTCTAGGAACTCAACTTTGGACGGAAATCTCAATAATGTCTTTTCCACCCCCAAAAAATAGTGTTTTTCACTGAAAAAAACGTCAAAATTCGAAAAATGTTCAATATATTCGTACGAAAAAATTTTTTCCATATGTAGTTTGAGACGAATTTGTGAAAAAGTAACAGTTCGTGAAATATCTCTCATCACTAGTACATACCACAACTATCTTATCTCACTCATACTAAAATTAATTCCTTTAATAAACGAATCTTGTGTACCTACCAATATGTAGTTTTCAACAGACTGCGACCCCCTTTAAAAACAAACTCGACCTCCCCAAGGATCGCGACCCCCGCTTGAGAAACGATACTATAAGGTAATGAGATCTATAATACTTGACAATTTAAATATTGAAAGTAATATAAAGTGTATGTGGTTAGTTCTCCAAGTTTTACGATAGAGATCCAGCGGGTTACGACAGTACACTACGATAAAAAGATTGTTAAAAGTCTTACTCGATATAAATTATTATTGTAATATTAGAGGTCAGGATATTTCCAAGGGCACCTCAAATATCGAAAAGCAACAATAAGATGATATATGAAAATTTTATGTGGCGCTATGTTACTTGATGTTTTTGAAAATGGGAAATGTCTGATAGGTTATTTCAAGTTTTAGGAATTGCAGTATGCTATTTCTAAAGTCAATGTGAACATTTTTGAAAAAGCAAAAGCTAAACGCAAAGTGTTTTTAAGATCAAAGATCTTCCCATACAACTTTAATCACAATATCTCCTCAATACCTACGGTATAATGTAGTGGAATTTCTCTTTACAGTAATTTTTTTCTTCAGAGAATAAAAACAGTATCTAGTAGCTGAAAAATTGTGCGAGTAATCTTTGGTATAAAAACAAATTCTGTGATAAGACAAACATTTGAAAACAATTTCGATATCGACATTTTTTACGTCGTATTTTATGTGGAAGATTTTTTGTTTTTTGTCTATTTATTTTTTTATACTACGGAAAATAAACTCCATATCCAAGAGGTTATATTAATTATTATCGAATCTATTTATAGTTAGACACCGTACAAAACGCAACTGATAGTCCTAAAACAAACTCAGCCGTAATAAAAACATAATCGAAAATCTCTGCTAATATTATTTGTACTATTACTACTTATCTGCTTTTTTTTTAAATAAAACTTGATTATAATCGTGACCTACGCTAAACGAGAAGGACATTTATAAATATTTGCCAATTGTTTTTTTTATCACACCAACTAAAAATTATATATGATGAGGCTGCGCAAATTTTATCATAATGATATTTTTTTGTTGTACACAGTATGTTTGTTATTCAAATAAGTTACTAAATCAAATACAGGGTTTTTAGGCCAGTCATCTTATACATTTGAGTGGGAAAGTGAACGAAGACGCGAGATTTTTTTTTAGGCTTGTTGAGGGTGTCAAGGAGACCTTATTTCTGAGTTGTTGTATACATGGACCTTAAGCTAATTTAGGGAGGAGTGGGGGAAGGAAATTTTGTGTTTTTTTGCTGTAATTCGGTCAATTTTGGTCGTAATTGAACATACGACCTCTCTTTTTGTAAATATTTTCAAGCCCTACAATTCATCTCGCGAAGATCCTAAGCTAAAATCAATATTTTTAGGGTTAACTTGAAAAAAAGGCGGAAGATTTTTTGCCTTTTGTTGCATTTAACTCGTTCCGGTTAATAGATAGCAAAATTCCGTCACTGACACTTTTGTAGGTCTTGAAAAAACCTACAAATAGAGCCCTCATTCGTTTCGATTCGATGAAAATTGAGCTCAGGGACTCAATTCTTGAACTTATACGGATGTCAGTAGCATACGAATTAAATTCGAACGAAGGATTCGAATACGAACGTCAATCTTAATTCTTGGATGGTATGCGGAAAAATTTCCGTATACGGATGTTTTATTCGAATAAACAGTTTGAGAACTTCTTTTTTCTTCTTTTTTTGGTAATATCACGGTGGATAATTTTCTCAGCATATATTCTACTTTTTTTGTATGTGTGCCGAAACAAATGTAAAATGTGTCAAAAAACTTATAGAGCCTGCTTACAAAATAAACCGAAATTTATTTCCCAAACGTAGAACTGTATTAATTTTATCAATCAAACTTAATGTATGTTAAACCATGGATCATGCACTTAAGAAAACTATGAGCAAGGACTAGAGAAAAGTGTTAGTGCAATTTAAACTTCCCTATGCTGAAATACTATACGACGATTTTTGCCATCAATTTCGGCTTCTTCCAATGCTCCAATCGCCCACAAAAGGGCCAAATCGTCCAAATTATCCATAAACAAACCTTAATACCTACCAATAAATCACAAGTAGAAAATATGAACATAGTCGTTGTTCGTTACCAAAAGAAAGTCTTCATTCACTGCTCACTGATGTAAACGACAACTCAGAAATAAGCTCTCCTTGACACCCCCCAACAAGCCTAAAATTAGTAAGGAACAAGAAAACTTTCAAATTTAACGCCCTCAAATTGTTGATAGATATTTCTTCTCCGACACTGAATATTATTACCCTTGGGAAATGAATTTATTCATTGTCATTGTTTACATTTAATTATTTTTTTTATACTGTTGACTGGTCTAATTCCAGATTAAAACTAAAATAACTTGTTTGGGTGTACGTCTACAATAATAAAGATAAATACAAATTTGCGTGGGTTCGTAGTTAGTAGGTACGTACATCTGTGGGATTGGAAAAAAACATTCGATAAGAAATATCAATATTAATATTTGGCAAAGGAAACTTTAATTTAAAAAAAAACGCAAGCAGTAGGCTTCATTCCTAGAATACTATCACAGGTAGCGTGCCAGGCGTCCGGATAAATCCGGACATAGTTTTGATTGCGTGTCCGGCCAAAATAAACGGTGTCCGGCTTTTGTTAGACTTTTTATATTTCGCAAACGAGCGAGTGCCGAGCGTGAACGAGCGCAAGCGATTCGTCCGTCGGTCGCTCGCTCTCGCAGTCAATTGTCAATTTCGATTTTGTTTATATTTCATTAGAATTTTACAAGATTTATAACAATAAGGTAATAATCAAAAAAGCTTGATTTTACAAACTATTTTTTTGTCGTACCTATTAAGTAATAATGAGCCACAAAATCCTCAATAAAGCCTTTTTACCCAAATGTCCCTCCAGATATATTTTATTTTTAACACACTATAGGTTATAGCAGGGGATGATATAGTTTTTCTTGTAAGAATATGGAATATAATAAGAAGGACTTTTGACTAACACTGTATATTAAGTAGCACATACTTTTATTTTTGAATTAAAATGTTTTACTCGGAATAAACAACATCCTTGTTTAAATTGGCTCGCTTGTTCCGTTATGGGTTACAGTTACAAGAACATGTTCGGTTCATGAATTTAATAAGTGGTAATAATATTGTGCAAGCATACAGTTATAATGGTAAAAGTGCTGTAAAAAGTGTTACTTTTTATTTTATTCTTTTATAAAATTAGTTTTAAAGACCGTCTATATAACGTCCTATACACTTTTAATGCGCGTTATTCACCAGCGCTAAGACAAATATTTTCAAACTATCTTACACCATCTTCCGGCTGACAAAAAATGTTAATTAAATTTGTTCTAATACGCATAACACTACAAATTATAGCAGTTCTGCTTTCTTTCCCTTCACTACTTAAAATTCTTAAATCTATTGTGGGGTCGATGTCAATTTTGACGCTTCTTTTGTTATCTTTTTTTTACAAGGTAATAAAAATTTTATACAACTTGAAAAAACTTGCAAATTCCAATAAATGTTGCACTAAGAAACTCGCAAATTATAAGCAAACACCTCTATATCGTCACCAAAAATTATAATGCCCTGTAAGATTTATTTTCTCTACATCTCTAATAAAATCCACAACTAACTGAAATTTTTTACAATCTGGCAACATTGAAATCTCGTCCCGTAAATAATGAAAGTGCTAATTGGTGGAAACTTGTACAAAAGAATCTTTGTTTATTTTTATATTTTTGTTTTAGGCTGTGGATTGGTGGTCTGTTGGTGTATTAACCTACGAACTTCTGACTGGAGCATCCCCATTTACAGTGGAAGGTGAAAAAAATACTCAACAAGAAATTTCTAAGAGAATTTTGAAGTCTGTACCTCCAATTCCGGAATGTAAGTGTAAAATTTTCTTTTCCTAAAATTTGGGGTTAGTATTTCTTATTTTTTTTGTTCACAATTTTCGTTTGATAATCCAAATAATTATTATTTATAGATTTGGGAGCAGAAGTAGCTGATTTTATTAGTAAATTATTAGTAAAGGATCCAAGAAGACGCTTAGGGGGTGGCGAAGAGGACGCCAAAGAACTGAAACGACATCCGTTTTTCAAAAACTTAGACTGGGACAAGTTAGCCAAAAAAGAAATTCCAGCTCCATTTAAACCTGTGATAAGGTATAATAATTATTTTAACTAGCTGGAAGTTTTCATTCTGACCATTGAGGTATCAATCAGATTTATGTAGGAATCAAATTCGTTCCTCCTCGCAATTGTGGCTCACACCAATTCATATTTCACCAAACAAATTCAGCTTCTTAACAAAGCCGATTAGTCTATTTGGTGAATGATATTTCAGATCTGAGGGTACGCCTATGATAGAAGGAAATTTTTGCAAAAAAATTAACCGCTTACAAAAATTTTATCGTACGCCCATGGGTAATGGAAGTTTTCACAAACAACTTCCGAGCTGGATTGTTGCCTCTATCTGTAGTATCTCTATGGGCACAACCCATCACACTAGCATGTTGGTGACGTGAACACATTATTATGTTACTTGCGTCTAGCCGGAGCACGCATGCGCATTTCATGATAAGTTTGTCTCGTCTTGGCATTTTGAATTTTTAGGTTAACATAATTAGAAATTGATACTTGTTTTTGTTTCTAATAAGTTTCATGATTTTTCTTGGTTAAAACAGACCATTGGTTAATTTTTGAAGATTGGGAAGGAAAAATAACCATTCCATTCACCCTTTCCCTTCTGTACAGCTTCTTCAATGATTTTCCTCCTTCTCGATAAATTAGGAGGAGGCAAATTGATCATGAAATGCGCATGCGTGCCCGCGGGTTCCAAAATTAAACGCTTCGGCTAGACGCAAGATTAATATGTTTTGTTCCTACCAAAAATCGTCCAACACGCCCAAAATGTGGACGGCGCGATCTACATACTATCAGTGTCAGGTCAGTGCGCACGTTTAGCATGTCGGTGACGCGAACCCAGTTTTGCCATTACCAAAAACACCTCACCTCGGCTAAATAACCAATTCAAATAATAAAGAAACTAAGCACGCACAACATTTTGCTACCCAATCTTAAACAGAGCATGTTTTTATATGTTTCAGGAACGAATTAGACGTCTCCAATTTTAGTGAAGAATTCACCCAATTGCCTCCAACCGATTCGCCCGCCGTAGTTCCACCGAATTTCGACAAAATTTTCAAAGGGTATTCATACGTAGCTCCATCTGTACTTTTCAGTAAAAACGTTATATCCGACGATCTAATCAGACCTAACAAACAACACGATAATATCAAAAACTTCCGATTAAAAAACAGTCCATTTTTTCATACTTACGATATAGATTTCAACGAAGAAATTTTGGGAGACGGAACATTCTCTATATGCAGAAAATGCGTACATAGAAACACCGGTAAGGAGTACGCCGTCAAGATAGTCAGTAGAACTAGAGATTGTACGCAAGAAATAAATTTACTTAGAGCCTGTCAGGGCAATCCCAACATTGTATCTCTATTCGACGTTACACACGATGAAATTCACACTTACCTAATTATGGAGTACTTAAAAGGCGGCGAGCTGTTCGATAGGATAAGGAAAAAGTCCAAATTCACCGAAAGTGAAGCTTCTTTGATAATGAGGAAGCTGGTGTCGGCAGTAAGCTTCATGCATTCTCGCAGCGTGGTCCACAGAGACCTTAAACCTGAAAATTTGGTATTTACTACCGATGACGATGACGCCGAAATCAAAATTATCGATTTTGGTTTCGCCAGGTTGAAGCAAGAACAGGAACCGTTACACACCCCTTGTTTCACGTTACAGTACGCTGCTCCGGAAGTTTTGAAAGGTGACTCGGAAGGGTACGATGAAAACTGTGATTTATGGAGTTTGGGAGTTATTCTGTATACTATGCTTTGTGGTAAGTCCTTACAATTTTCAATATTACATTATTCACTGTTGATTTTCTTTGTCTCATACTTTATAATCTTGAAGCCCTTCTACCACTTAGTGTATCTATTCTTACATTTATTTCCTCTTTGTCGCCTCCAATGACCATAACTTTTGTTTTATTTTTGTTTATTTTCATTCCCATGTCAAGCATTACTGCATTCGGCACATGTTATGTTTTCTTGTAGCTCTTTTTCATTTTTGCTGCAAATGGCCATTCACTGATGTTTACCCTGCACAATTGCAAATGTCCCACACATACTTTTTTACTAAGTTTTGTCAACCTAAAAGTTCTATTGTGCTTCCTGCGTCTACTCAGTTCCTGTGGAAAGTCTCAGAGACTGGGAGTTCCTTTAGGCCTATTCCTTGAAGGATAGGATATCCGTAGGTTTAAGTTTAGGTCTTCCACTTCTATCCAGTACTCTCTCAGACGCCAAATTCTTGACTGAGAGAGTGGAGCTTCTCGAGAGAACACTGCAGTGATGAAGACAAAATATCTGTTCTCTCGGGAAGTCCCAGACATGCTAAAGATTCCAGTGCTGCCTGACTATCTGAGAGTATTAGGATCTTTTGGCATCTATACCCCCTTTCGATGTTCATTTGCAAACACGTGTCGATAGCGTAGATTTTTGCCTGGAATACGGATGCAAGCTTCCCCAACGATGCATGGACAATGCACCTGGGTATAGCACCTTGGACTCCAGCTCCTGTTCCTATGTCAGTTTCAGATCCGTCTGTGTACCACACCAGCTGCAAGCTTCCAACCCATTCCAGTTTAGCTGGATGTGGTATGGTTGGTTGTCGTTAACTGGGGCCAACATGTTATCACTTCTCATTTTAAGAAGCGGGTTTGTGATAACATCTATGATTCTGGAATGACTATGGGTGTTGAACCTTCGTGCCAATTCCCATTGCATTCAATCCTATGAACAGCCATTCTCGCTTCCGCCTTAACATGCAGAGCAAGAGACGGAAGATTGAGTATAGCTTCCATTTCCCCACCCGTTATGCACAGACAGGCAAGCCTCTGAAGTTTTGATAGCTCCAGTTCGGCTTTCCTCTCATCTGTTTTTGGCCACCAAACTAAGGCTCCATAGGTCTCATCACAGTTGTGTACAGCCAGTGTACACATGTCCCCATGTGTTTCCTATCGCCCGTTTGACAGCCATTAGGGCCGTTTTCCCTTTATTGGTTTCGTCATTTAGGTGTGAATTCCAGGTTAGACACACTCCTATCCCAATACCTTCTATAATTTTTAAACTAAATTATTTGTCTACAGGAAAAGCACCGTTCCATGCCCGATCCAGAGACGAAACCGTCTCGTCGATAATGACACGAATAAAAGATGGCGATTTCAACTTCGATTCACCAAATTGGCAAGGTGTTAGTAAAGAAGCTAAAGTTGTCGTCGAGGGTCTTCTAACGGTGGACCCATCTCAAAGACTGAGAATGATAGATCTTCAGCATAACAACTGGATCCAAGGCAGCCAAAATTTCTCTCAAACGCCTCTAATGACACCAGACGTACTAGGATCAACAGCAGAGAGGTAGGTTTACTTATAATTAGTCTACAACCCATCCAATTAGTCCAATTAATATTATGTATCACTTTTATATTATAATATATTATGTATTTTCCAGGACGCTCCAAACCACGTTCAACGCCTTCCACCAAGCAGAACGTGAAGGTTTCCGATTACAGGACGTTCTTAATGCCAAACTAGCTCAACGCAGACGGTTGAAAAAGAGCTCATCGGACAACAATAGTTCTAGCTCATCGTTCACTAGTGAGAGTTCACTTAAGAGCGGACCTGTGACTCCGGCACGCTCTCATCTCTCGCTCGAATTGAAAAAGACTGATGAAATTAGTGCGCAAGTTCCGTTGGAACCGAACAGAGTTCCCGAAATAGTAAATTCAATGAGTTCGGCTAGGTCTGATTCGAGAATCTCGGACGCTATTCGTGAATCGACGAGCTCGAGCGGAATTGTCGTGTCCGATAAAAACTCCGTCGATAGTAAGACGGAAAAGAAGAAAAGGGAGAAGAAAGTGTATATCCAATCCAGGCAGAGTGAGAGGATAAGAAGAATTCGGTTAGAAATTGATGGTGAACCACCTATGGAATTTATTTGTTTGCCGAACAGGACCAGAAAGAGGAAGATCGCAGATGTTGATGATGGCGAACACCCAGATACCCCTCAATCAAAAATTAGAAAGAAAGTTACGCCTACAAACACTACAAACAAAAAGAAGAAACGGTAGTCGCGTGTTTTTCTTTTTAATTTATAGTTATTTTTAGTTGCAAGTCATTCGTAGGTGTTGAATTGAGGTGCCCCCCCCCCAGATTGTTTGTAAGGTTATCCCAGAAATTTTTAATTAAATTTACTTTAATCGTTTTAATACGGTTTTATCTATAAAGGGATTCTAAAAAATTTTATTTGTTGCAAATAAATGATTAATTTGGGATAAACTCAGTATTTTGAGCGTTTTGTATGGTTAGACGCGAAAAATTGGGGAAATAGAGGTTCGTTACCAAAACAAAAAAAAAATTAAAAAAATGTGATAAAAATGGTTAAATATAAATTTAAAATTTTTTGTCAAATACACTTTTTTGGTTATGATGTTGAAGAAGTAAACGTTGCAATAAAGTGGAAAAATAGGTTCTGATGATAATTTTGTGAAAGGCTGTGATGATAATTTTCTCTGCAGTTACATTATTATTTGTGAATGTCGTAAATCTCACGTATTTTTGTTTATGACTAGATGAATAACATTTACTAATTATTGATGGATCTTGTACTCGATTAATAATTAATAAATTAAAATGATATACAAGACTTTCAGGTGCTGGTCTCCAACATTTATAGTTTCCTATTTCCAACTACTACACTTGATTTTATTTTATCTGCTTCATTCCGTTTTGACTTTCTATAAGATTTTAACTTGAAATTACATTTTATTCCTCCATCCTATTCTTGTAGATCTTCCTCTTTGATTAGCTTCTTCCAGTCCTGCTTCGTTCCCAAGTCTTTCATGAATGTCCTCAAGCCATTTTAGTCGTTTTACTTTGCTTGGTATTGTTTTCTGTATTCTCTTTAACTCTATTCGATCCTCCCTCTATCCTGTTCTTGCAGGTCTTCCTCTGTGATTAGTTTTTCTCTCTTCCTGTTGGAGATTGGGAAATTTTTACCCTGCTTCTCTAAAAAAATTGATTGGAAATAATTTTCTGAGATGTTTGAGCCAAGACTTTCTATCATACTCCTTTTCTTTTCTTCAATTGAAAAAAATGTTGTGACACACATTTTCGGATTTCTTTATTCTATTTCTTTTTGAACATCCCCTTTAATCGGAAACTATTAAAATTAGTACTAAACCCTCTCCGAAAGTTCTCTCCACTGGAGTTTTTACCTTGTTTTAGACCCTCTATCGAAATGTAATAAAAAGTAACTAGTATTATGTTAATTTTCGAGGTATACGATGCGATTTACAATACATTTACGAACATCTTGAAATTAATCGTAGTTTATTAACGATTTTTTTTTGCAAATATTGAAGTAAACTGCTCAGAGACTTTATGAACCTTTGTAGAAGACTTTTTTGCAACGTTCGTTGGAAAAATTCCATTTTTATTTCACCAAACAAACTTGTTAAGTGCACTTCTTTCTTAGAATGAATGTTATTAGTTTTTTATTCGGGATGCAACGAAAAGTCGGAAATTTACAAAAAGTAACCTAAACGTACCAAAAACGAAAGTTCGGACCTCCCCTTAGTTGATTATTTTATTACAAAAAAGGTCCAAACCTAACTTTCTCTAGTTAAAGTGTATCGTTTTCGTTCTTGTCCAGGCCTCATTGATTGATTGGTTCGGCTCCACCAGTTAGAGGCTTGAAGACCTCGGCGCCTCAGCCTTTAGGCTTTTTGTGCTCTTGGTTATAGCTTTTATGTGAAGAAAACAGTAGCCCTTATCAGGCTCAACAGTCTTTCCACTAGGACCTTCTTGTAAAAATCCTCCCTTCGATACTGTAGTCCTCATAGAATTTTTTAATATTCGTGCCACAAACCAACTCTTCTTAATGTCGGAGGCTCACCATCCGTTGTTTGTTTTGTCCGTCCAACCATTTTGTTTCATGATTCCATCTAATTCGGGAGTGTAGAGAACACGTGACCTCATTCTGAGATATAATTTTATCCCAATTCGTAAACATTTTTTTATTTTAATGAACAGGTTCGCACTACTTCTTGTTTCCATTTTTAAATGCATGCAATCTTACAATATATTCTATAAAATTGTATCTACCGTTCAAAATGACACAAATTATCCCTAGTATTCTTTGGACTTCGGAATCTCGCTATTTACTTTAAGATTTAACTTTTTCTCACTATAACGAGAAAGAAAAAAATTTCCGGCTACTTGGTGCAACCAGTATGAAGAAGAGAGATACCAAAAAATTGTATATATTATTATTAAATATATGATTGAAAATTATAAATAATAGAGAATTTTTGTAAATTTGTTTATTCGTCGTTTAATTGTAACTGTATGAAGTTTTTTTTGTACAGATTAAACAAAGGAATCGCGGCGAACGTATTAATGTTAAAGAATTATAACTTGTTACTCTTTTAATGTTTGGGAAGGTTGCAATAACGCGAAAAAAAAATCCCTTCAAAAAAATGTATTAGAAAATAAGTTGGCTCAGGAATATTTCAGATTTGTTGAAGGACGAAGGAACTTTATTACTAAATGTGATTAAGGCAGACAAAGTGTGTTAAATTTGAGTCAGGAATTCTGTTACTATTATTTTAATCACTAAAAGAGTAAAACTAAGATAACAGGTAATCGAAAAAGCTTTTATATACAGGGTATATCAAATTTTCGCTTGTTTAGGTGGCGGTTCTTGTGCGAGATATGTAGTATTTTTATAAGAATTTAAATATATTTTCAGTACATTCTGTTATACAGGGTGCTCGGTTAGGTGCGGCTAAGGTCAGATATGTAACAAGTCCCAGTAAAAAAAATTATCGTAAATACTAATTTTGGCTAGTTAACACCTGTGAACTTAGTTTTACTTTTACTTAATATTATATTTTGTATTACCAACTGGTATAATTTTATTTTAAAACATGTGCAACCTACTCATTGTTAAAAATAGTTATTAATTTTTTTTAATATTTATTATTTAAAATATTTATTCTTCGATATTACCTGAAAACAATACAAGTAAAGGCATCGAATTACTTCTAATAGACAAATCTTGATCCTCTATTCTGTTGCTAAGTTTCCTTAAATTTTCACTATTTAATTATCGTTGAAAACTGAACTAGTTTGGAGGCCAACTTTCAACATAGAGTGCATTACTGCGTTCTATGAGGGACTATTAGTAGAATTTCTTGAAAGAGAATAAAAATATCTTGATAAATTTACCACCTCTTTCAATTTTCTACACTTTATGAAGTATTTTTTTTAATAGAAGGCAATCATGCTTGTTTAACTCCAGTTGATTCACTTTTCTCAAGAAACTTATAACCAAAATAAAACTTCAAAAAGAACATTGACATTTTATCTTTAAGTGTATTAAATATTGCTGGGCGGTTCTCTCTATAAGTTAAATGTAGCTATTTCTCGCTCTTCCTTACAATCGGAGCCACTTCTGACTCCTCCTTACAATATGAGCCACTTATCACTCCTTCCCATAATCGGCGCCCCCTATACCCCTTAAACAAGGCCATTTCTCGCTTCTCTATAAATTAAATGACGCAACTTCTCGCTACTCTTTAAATTGATTAGCGAAACCTCTAACTCCTCTCTATATTAAACAGCGCCATCTCTCAAGATTGGAAGAAAATTATCACCTAACTATGAGCCTAAAAAAATCTGTGTGTACCACTACATATTTCCTCCATGATAAAGCGTTCGTAGATTTCCCTTTCTTCCATTAAAAAGACAATATAATTTATAGACTTTCCGTTGTTCCACTATAGGTCAATGCTGTCACTTTCTAAGCATCATTTTGCGCAACTCTAAATTGAAAATGAAGAAAGATGATTGGCTTTAAATAAATATGGTAGTTACAAGATTGGCGGAAGTGAGCAGTGTCTTTGGAAGGTTCTTCTTACTTCAAATGTGCGAGCATTCTAAACTGTGATTCATCTTTCTTGATTAATTTATTTTAACAGAGGATTTTTTTAAATAACAGGAATGACACTTCCTAAATTTTAACCAGATTACATTATAATTAGAAGTAGTTCAATGCTTTCAAAATTGGATATCAGCATAATCCAAAATGCAATAGTCATGGTTTATAATTTATATTTTTGTTTTAAGAGATTTTCTATAGTTACTACAATATTTGTGAAATCCAGAAAAGGTTTTTCGATAACTTGTAGCGAGGAAATTGTAAAATGAAGAAAAACGTTCGAACATAACATTTGTGTAATAAATTTAACCATCAGAAGTGGATATTTATAACCGTTTTCTTTATTTTTTACCAAACTTGTATTCTATGTCATAAACACGTTGCCAGTAGTAACTAGGAAATCGTTTAACTAATTTTATTTTAGTCAATATATTTATATAAAATTTTGAGACCGTTGGCGCAATCGACCTAAAAGAAAAGGGAACATTTATGTTCGTAGTAAACAAATTTTAAAAATACATGTACATTTGTTGTTACGCCAATGTGTTAGAAATGATTTTCAACCTCTGCTAGTTTTTGTTCGCACTCAGGTACAATGTAATTATGAAAAATATACGTTGTCTGGGGGCATAAAAGGAATCTTTATTGCTTTGTAGTTTTGTTTTTGGTTTAAATTTAAATCTTCAAATTAATAAAGTCCTTGAAACTGTGTCAATAATATTATAAATTATTTTTCCAGCGATACGAAAACAATTTGTTCGTTAATGAACTTTTCAAATTAAATTGGTATTCAATTTTTTCGGAATATCTTCTAAGGATAATACTTGAAACTTTGCAAAAACGACTGTTCATTGCTTGAATGGTTTGTTTTCGAAGTTTAAAATACTAAAAATTCTAGAATCATGTAGCTATGTGAAAAAGGTCAGTAGCAGAAAAATGAAATGTGAAATTAACTGTTTTTGTTATGGGGTAGCTTCTGATCTTCACAAAAATGACTATTTACTGCTGGAATTGATTCTTTAAGTTTATACATCACTTGAGTCGAATTTTTCAAGTATAAAACTCTAAAATTAGATAACTATGTGAAGTAGGTCGGTAGAAATTAAATTAAATAGAAAATTGGCATATAGAAAATTTGTTATAGGGCAGTTTTAAATGGACTTTATAAAACTCCTGCAATGAATAACACGAAAAGCTCAATTTTTTTTCGTGAATGAAAATTTTCCTTAGCTTCCTCATTGCGACGTGTATGAAAAATAATCACTTATGTTAGTTTTTATATTACTTACCGATATTGTTCATTTGTATATGGTATTTTTTTCTGTAAATGATGGGTATATATTTATATGTAAAAAAATATTGAGAAAATTGAACAGAGACCAAGTGGACGACAGTGCCTTTTCATTGTAACCTCTCAACGTGGAGGGAGTCAAGCTTGTTTAGGGCAAGATACATATGATTGTAATATGCCTTAATTATGTTAGTATTAAATATTTAATTATTTACTTACCGTCTTTTAATTCCTTCATCTTAATTCCCTTTTAAATAGAGTGTCGACAATAGTAAGTCTCTTTTAATGTGCATTATTTAATGAGGAAAACCAAACTGTTTTGGTGTAAAAAGACAGTTTTGTTGAGTTGGTTTATTAGAAACGCCGTTTTCCTGCGTGAATTTCTGAATATTCGAGATAAAATAATGAGAAGAAAATAGTTCGAGAGATTTCAAATAGATGGCTTTAGTTATAGTATACCATCATTGTACTAACTGCAGATTACCTAAGAAAATGTCCAGATAAGGGAGAGGATGGTGGGATTATTAGAAACGCCGTTTTCCTGCGTGAATTTCTGAATTTTTGAGATAAAATAATGATAAGAAAATAGTTCGAGAGATTTCAAATAGATTGCGCTAGTTACAGTACCATCATTGTACTCACTGCAGACTTCTTAAGAAAGTGTCCAGACAAGGGAGAGGATGGTGGGATTATTAGAAACACCGTTTTCCTGCGTGAATTTCTGAATTTTTGAGATAAAATAATGATACGAAAATAGTTCGAGAGATTTCGAATAGATGGCGCTAGTTATAGTATACCATCATTGTACTGACTGCAGATTACTTAAGAAAGTGTCCAGATAAGGGAGAGGATGGTGGGATTATTAGAAACGCCGTTTTCCTGCGTGAATTTCTGAATTTTTGAGATAAAATAATGAGAACAAAATAGTTCCAGAGCTTCCAAATAGATGGAGCTAGTTATTGTATACCATCATTGTACTGACTGCAGATTACTTAAGAAAGTGTCCAGATAAGGGAGAGGATGGTGGGATTATTAGAAATGCCGTTTTCCTGCGTGAATTTCTGAATTTTTGAGATAAAATAATGGGAAGAAAATAGTTCGAGATTTCAAATAGATTGCGCTAGTTATAGTGTACCATCATTGTACTCACTGCAGACTACTTAAGAAAGTGTCCAGATAAGGGATAGGTCGGTGGGATTATTAGAAACGCCGTTTTCCTGCGTGAATTTCTGAATATTCGAGATAAAATAATGAGACGAAAATAGTTCGAGAGCTTTCAAATAGATGGCGATAGTTATAGTATACCATCATTGTACTGACTGCAGATTACCTAAGAAAATGTCCAGATAAGGGAGAGGATGGTGGGATTATTAGAAACGCCGTTTTCCTGCGTGAATTTCTGAATTTTTGAGATAAAATAATGATAAGAAAATAGTTCGAGAGATTTCAAATAGATTGCGCTAGTTATAGTATACCATCATTGTACTGACTGCAGATTACTTAAGAAAGTGTCCAGATAAGGGAGAGGATGGTGGGATTATTAGAAACGCCGTTTTCCTGCGTGAATTTCTGAATTTTTGAGATAAAATAATGATAAGAAAATAGTTCGAGAGATTTCAAATAGATTGCGCTAGTTATAGTATACCATCATTGTACTGACTGCAGATTACTTAAGAAAGTGTCCAGATAAGGGAGAAGATGGTGGGATTATTAGAAACGCCGCTTTCCTGCGTGAATTTCTGAATATTCGAGATAAAATAATGAGAACAAAATAGTTCCAGAGCTTCCAAATAGATGGAGCTAGTTATTGTATACCATCATTGTACTGACTGCAGATTACTTAAGAAAGTGTCCAGATAAGGGAGAGGATGGTAGGATTATTAGAAACGCCGCTTTCCTGCGTGAATTTCTGAATTTTTGAGATAAAATAATGGGAAGAAAATAGTTCGAGATTTCAAATAGATTGCGCTAGTTATAGTGTACCATCATTGTACTCACTGCAGACTACTTAAGAAAGTGTCCAGATAAGGGATAGGTCGGTGGGATTATTAGAAACGCCGTTTTCCTGCGTGAATTTCTGAATATTCGAGATAAAATAATGAGAAGAAAATAGTTCGAGAGATTTCGAATAGATGGCGCTAGTTATAGTATACCATCATTGTACTGACTGCAGATTACTTAAGAAAGTGTCCAGATAAGGGAGAAGATGGTGGGATTATTAGAAACGCCGCTTTCCTGCGTGAATTTCTGAATATTCGAGATAAAATAATGAGAACAAAATAGTTCCAGAGCTTCCAAATAGATGGAGCTAGTTATTGTATACCATCATTGTACTGACTGCAGATTACTTAAGAAAGTGTCCAGATAAGGGAGAGGATGGTAGGATTATTAGAAACGCCGCTTTCCTGCGTAAATTTCTGAATTTTTGAGATAAAATAATGGGAAGAAAATAGTTCGAGATTTCAAATAGATTGCGCTAGTTATAGTGTACCATCATTGTACTCACTGCAGACTACTTAAGAAAGTGTCCAGATAAGGGATAGGTCGGTGGGATTATTAGAAACGCCGTTTTCCTGCGTGAATTTCTGAATATTCGAGATAAAATAATGAGAACAAAATAGTTCCAGAGCTTCCAAATAGATGGAGCTAGTTATTGTATACCATCATTGTACTGACTGCAGATTACTTAAGAAAGTGTCCAGATAAGGGAGAAGATGGTGGGATTATTAGAAACGCCGCTTTCCTGCGTGAATTTCTGAATATTCGAGATAAAATAATGAGAACAAAATAGTTCCAGAGCTTCCAAATAGATGGAGCTAGTTATTGTATACCATCATTGTACTGACTGCAGATTACTTAAGAAAGTGTCCAGATAAGGGAGAGGATGGTAGGATTATTAGAAACGCCGCTTTCCTGCGTGAATTTCTGAATTTTTGAGATAAAATAATGGGAAGAAAATAGTTCGAGATTTCAAATAGATTGCGCTAGTTATAGTGTACCATCATTGTACTCACTGCAGACTACTTAAGAAAGTGTCCAGATAAGGGATAGGTCGGTGGGATTATTAGAAACGCCGTTTTCCTGCGTGAATTTCTGAATATTCGAGATAAAATAATGAGACGAAAATAGTTCGAGAGCTTCCAAATAGATGGCGCTAGTTATAGTATACCATCATTGTACTGACTACAGATTACCTAAGAAAATGTCCAGATAAGGGAGAGGATGGTGGGATTATTAGAAACGCCGTTTTCCTGCGTGAATTTCTGAATTTTTGAGATAAAATAATGAGAAGAAAATAGTTCGAGAGATTTCAAATGGATTGCGCTAGTTACAGTGTACCAGCATTGTACTCACTGCAGACTACTTAAGAAAGTGTCCAGATAAGGGAGAGGATGGTGGGATTATTAGAGCCGCAGTTTTCCTGCGTGAATTTCTGAATTTTTGAGATAAAATAATAAGACGAAAATAGTTCGAGAGATTTCGAATAGATGGCGCTAGTTATAGTATACCATCATTGTACTGACTGCAGATTACTTAAGAAAGTGTCCAGATAAGGGAGAGGATGGTGGGATTATTAGAAACGCCGTTTTCCTGCGTGAATTTCTGAATATTCGAGATAAAATAATGAGAAGAAAATAGTTCGAGAGATTTCGAATAGATTGCGCTAGTTACAGTGTCCCATCATTGTATTCACTGCAGATTACTTAAGAAAGTGTCCAGATAAGGGAGAGGATGGTGGGATTATTAGGAACGCCGTTTTCCTGCGTGCATTTCTGAATTTTTGAGATAAAATAATGAGAATGAACTAGTTCGAGAGATTTCAAATAGATGGCGCTAGTTATAGTATACCATCATTCTACTAACTGCATTCCGTGCATTCCGTGCATTATTTATTGAGGACAACGCAACTCTTTTGTGTTAGGTTAAATTACTTTTAAAACACTGTGGATGTAACAGGTGATAAGAAAACGAGGGTTAAATAAAACACGTCTACCATTGTTCTCTGTCAAATAATAACTGGCCATTTTTATTATGTTCATATCAAAGTATCCGGTATGTGTCAATGTAGGACAGTACAATTTTTTGTGATGTTTTGATCTATTTCCTACATTTTGGTGTAAAAAGACAGTTTTGTTGAGTTGGTTTAGGATGAAAAGATAGATTTGTTGAGTTTGTAAAGTTGAAAAATGTAGTTGGGCTACCCATTGATAGATGGTGGTTGCTACGCCATCCGCACATCTTGATGGGTCTAAGCATCAATGGTCTAAGCTATGTGAGTAGGAAAGAGTGGGAAATCATTGGGGTTGGCGGGCCGCAACGAAACACATCTCCAATAACCAAGTCTCTTTTAATGTGCATTATAAAAATTTATTTATGTACAGTTCAATTATTGTCACTAAGTATTAATAAATAAACAAAATTTTGAGTTTTTTTTAAAGCTCAACGATAGCTTTTCCTATATTACCACCTTGCAACATATTAAGAAACGCATCAAAAGTGTTTTCAAAACCTTTAGTTATAGTCTCCCTAGATTTAATTTTTCCTTCTTTGACCCACTCGTGCAATTGCTTAATACCTTCATTCCATTTGTCCAGATGATTGTTCACCACCAATCCTTCTATTTTCAGGTCTCTGCTGAGAATTCGAAAGCCATCCAAACTAAAATCTATAAAAAAAAATGTTTTTCTTCATTCCACAACTTGACAAAACCATTTATTGAAATAAAGTGTTTCAGGGTTCTCTGTTAATATCGAGATTTTAACAATAAATTTAAACGAAATGAGATGAAAGAACACAACCATCTTTATATAAAGCTTAAAAACATATCTTACCGCTTTGATGTTCGTAATTGTATTTTGACGTGACACCGATGATGGCAACACGGCCAAAATAATTAAGATGTCTCACAACAATAGATAATATTTCTCCTCCTACCTGAAAAGTAAAAATATATTGAGTGTGTACAGTAGTAAAGTCCGTTTCGAGATATTTCATTTTGATTTAGAAAACTATCTGCAAAGCAAGGGTCTACTGATATAAGATACCAGGCTTAAGTAAGCCAAGGACTATTATAGGTTCTTCAGAACTAGAAACTGAAGGCTTGCTGGGCGTGGACAGGAAGAAAATCAGATCAATAACTGGAATACTGGGCACTGCAGGTTGGTCAGAATAGGGCTGGTCGAAAACACGTCTAGAAGAAGATGAATCGGCTGAATACATTGTGTGATACTGTGAGGCTGCTGAACGAGTCTGACTACATACCCTAGTGGCTAGAGGGTTGCCTAAAGTCTACTAGCTCAGTAGGTAGGTGATTGAAAATAGGAAAACTAGTTAAGACATCGATAAGTAAATTTTCGAAATATCATTTCCGGGAAAAGACTTCACCATTTGATTCACTTACATTATCAAAATAGCCATCAACTCCTTCGGGAGCTAATCTAGCCAATTCGCTGTCGACATCTTGGGTTTTGTAATTAATCGCATGGTCTAATCCTAATTCCTCTGTAATCCATTTGCATTTTTCATCAGTGCTGGTAATACCAATAACTTTGCATCCAAGAATTTTTCCAATTTGAGCCGCAGCACTCCCCGTTGCTCCGGCTGCAGTAGATACAACTAGAGTTTCTCCGGCTTTCGGACGAATCACTTCCAACAGACCGAAATATGCTGTGGTTCTAAAATTAATAAAATTGATTTGACTCTTTTCTTGTTTTCTAACATTAGCAATAAAAATCTTACCCAGTAAAACCTAAGGTTCCTAAATGTATTGTAGGTGGTAGATTTCCATAGTCGGGAAGTACATATGGTAAAATTTTGTTTCTGCTATAACTAGCGATAGTTATTCCATCAGATATGGTATGCGTTCTCCATCCAAAAGTGCCTAAAACTAATTTCCCAACTGGAAATTTTGGATTTTTACTTTCCAGTATTCTGGAATAAATTTAGAAAATATACATTTCAAAATTGAGATTTTATAAAATTGATTGTGCGTTGAGAGTTGTGCGTAGAGAGTTGTGCGTTAGAGTTGAGAGTTGAGAGCTGCGAGTTGTGATTTGGGGGTTGGGAGATGGGAGTTGCGCCTTGTTCGTTATGCGTTGTGCGTTGGGAGTTGAGAGTTATGCGTTGGGAGTTGTGCGTTGAGGGCGTTCTGAGAGTTTTTAGAGTAAAGAGTTCCTTTTACATTTTAAGTTGTTTCTGTATCTATAAGTTTAATATTTTTATACATCAAACATTTTTTGAACGTTTTTTATCGTTATTCTTTATTAAAAATTTAATATATGGACTATTTATGAAATTTTTGAACCCGGGGTATCTTGGGCACCCCACACACATATATATATATATTTATTTCTAAAATAAAACAAAAATATTACTTTCTACAAACTTTCATTATGTTGTTGTCGGTTGTATACTGAAAAAAAATTAAAAGCAGGCAAAGACCAGCTGGAACATTAGAAAGACTTAATGACACGAGATAAAGGTAACGGAAGTGGCGTTTAGGGATTGAAAGCAGTATTATACGAGTATGAGAGTTGGGAGTTGTGAGTTGAGCGTTGGGAATTAGGAGATGTGCGTTGGGAGTTGAGCGTTGTAAGCTTTGTGAGCGTTGTGAGTTGTGAGTTGGGAGTCGAGAGTCGAGAGTTAAGAGTTAAAAGGAGTTAAGAGGAGTTGTGTAGACGTGTCGATTTTTGAGTAATAACTATAAAATTTCGAAGAGTTTCTTTTCTGTAATGCCATGGTGTACAGCAAATAAAATAAACTTCTAGTTTTATTTGAAAATTTTTAAATTCTGTTAGCGATAACTTGAAATATACCTTGCAATTTGATCGCCTATTACAGGTACTCCGAGGGGTATTCTTACGGATCCATATCTAGCATAGGGATCCACACTTATGTATACAGCTTCGGCCAAAAATTCTGAAAATAAAAATTTCATTTCAATTTATATAGCCAAGCTAGTGACAACTTTTTTATTGAAAGGCGAGAAATCCACAGCTAGAAGATATTGAAATTATTGACGAACATCCAGAAACGAATACCAGAAAAATTTGTCAACAAGTAAATGTTAGTCACATAACTGATCGGAACAAAATACAATACAGACTTAGTCAGATGGGCTCGTGAGAAAAAAAAAAGAAAATTTATTCTAGTCTTACCAAAAAGTAAACTAGAATAAATTATTTTTTCTCCGGAAGTGTATTAACAAATTATCTGTATTTGCTTTGTGCTACCCGTGTGGGCTTATTGTATTTTGTTATCTTATGTAAATAATACAGGATGGACGTGCCAAATTTTAATATGTTTACACATTTTTAATTCTTTTCACTTTTTTAAACCACCCATACTTTAATTTAAAATGCTATCAATGCCACATAAATACCGTAAAAATGAAAAAAGGATCGAAGAAATGGATAAAGTACAGGAAGCATGAAAAAGATTAGCTGTCCCCAAGGACATACCTAGTAGAATATGTGTGAGGAGAAACTGAATAGATCAATAAACACTAAAAGAAAAACGCAAGGAAACCATAAAACAAATTAAGATAAAGAAAATAAAGTTAAAAATTAAGCAGAAAGCTGAATAATAGTTAAATAAAATTCTGGAAAGATTAAAAGACTCAAAAATTTTCAAGCACCGCTGCTATATTTTCTGAAAACTTACCCCCATCTTTGATTGGTGGTAAATCTTCTTCAATCAATTCGAAATCAGAAAGTTCCGGGTAAGTTGTAAACTGTTTTACTGTTCTATATACTTTCGCTTTCACCATCTTTTTTTAAACGAACCAACAATAATTAATCAAGAGTACCTACTATCTTGTTGAAAATAATAAAATTGCTGAATATAAATTTATGATTTATTTATATATACATACCAACCTAATATAATGTTGTTGGTTTTTGGATGAAGAAAGATTAAATGTGGTATAGAAGGGTAAATATTACTCTTATAATTCAACAAAAGCAACTAATATAATTATATCACTTTGCTCGTTCTTTTAATTATTTTTATGACGTAAGTCATCACCAAACGAAAAAATTTCATACATTCCTAAGCTAAGCTAATGTAAATAAAATACAATTCAGTAGCTTGCTGAGAATATACTATCAACTACCCAGATTCGGGATCCTTAAGTAATGTGAATATCTTTGATTTCAAATATTTGGATCCATCATAACACACCAGAACAGTTAAGACAGTGGGCTTCTCCAGGCCTACAAGGTCATGGACTCAGTTTTTTGGGATGTACGTGGTGACATTCGCATAGATTTCCTAGAAAAGAGCAAAATGATCACCGGCAAATATTATTCCCAGTTCTTGGACAGATTCAGGCGAGGAAAAAAGAGCTGAACACGTGTGTAGTCACCATGGCAAAAATCCATAAATTGGACTAAAAACTGCTACCCCATCCAGCATATTCTATAGATTCAGCCCTCTGTGACTATTCCATGTTTCCAAACCTCCATAGCAAAACCTCACCATAGCAAAATCCATAAATTGGACTAAATACTGCTACCCCATCCAGCATATTCTTTAGATTCAGCCCTCTGTGACTATTCCCTGTTTCCAAACCTGAAGAAATGGCTTAGAGCTAAGATATTTAGGACAAAATTGCTTTTTTTATTTTCGTTCAAATTCACGATTTTTTCCGCTTTCAATAGCTGTCAAACAAACGTAATGACACAGGCTCAAAACTTTACAGTAGTCTATTTATGTATGGCAGTTGATGGGAGCAGAGGTGCGTTTAACGTTATACTTTTTCTAAGGTCAATGTGAAGACATGAGGAAAAAGTAAAATAAACTCGCAGAATTCATTTCTTCGGTCAAAGTCGTCTTCAGCTAATTCATGGATAAGACGTTCTTTATAAGGATGGTATTTTATCTTTTTAAAAATGTTTGTTACTGAAGACTTTCCAATACCAAAGTCCCTAGATAATCCTCGCACTGTACAGTGTGGATTTTCTACTGCCGACAAAATTATGTCTTCTCGAATATTTTCATTAATTTTTAGTCTACCTTGCTTTGCTGCATCCCTCACATGTCCTAATTCTCTGTATTTTCGCTCTATTCTGTTTACCGTAGATTGTGAAATAGGTTCACGATCTGGGTGCATTTCATCGAATAATCGGCATACCTCTTGTTGAGTCCGCATCTTATCGCCAATCATCATTAATATTGTTACGCGAGCTACTGCAATAATATTCTCACTTAGTGCCCCCAGTGAAATCCCCGTATGAGACGACTATGGCTCCTCCGCCCAATTTTCGAGAAGCATCCAGAATACGAAACATCGAGAATATCCAGTGAACCCGCCAGAACGCCGAAAGATTTCTAGAATTACGGCGCGTGAGTATAAATAGGCCACAAGCATCGCCGCAGGCAATTAGTCAATCAGTCAGTGTCGATACCGAAGGAAAGTAATCGCGCATCGATAAAGTGTTTATTAAGTGACTCTCATATAAATTATAATTAGTGTGTTTAGTGTATAACATAAATTATTAAATAAGGACTGAATTACATATAAATCTGTAAATATAAATTAATTGTAAATATAAATTAGAATAAACGTTACAATATTTCGATCACTTTCGGTTAAGGGCATTTTGTAAAAAAAGTTGCAAATGATAAATTGCTTGGATAGTTTTCACGTAAACGGGCCTTCTCTAAAGCGTTAAAAATTTCTTAGTTTTCAACTTTTTCGACCCTCGTAGCGTTTGTCAGCGAATTTTAAATATGGAATATGAAAGACTATTATGTTATCAACCTTTACGCAAAATTTAAACGAGGCACATGGATATATGGCAATACAGTAATAAAAGAAAATTGACTATTTGAAGAGATAGACCGTTCTAGTCTTGACCAATCGATTCAGCGAAAAGTTTTACAACTTCGTTCAGATTTTGAATAAATATTTTCGAGTATTAAGGGAGTTAGGAAAAATCAATTTATATCACGAAATATTCCCATACCTACCCTTTGGTACCTACTAAATTTTCGACAAAAAATATTGAAAAATGCTAAAAATCCGTAGTAAGGGGTTTTTTGGGACGAGAAATCGACAGGTACGAACAGTTAGTTTCATGATAAAATCATTATTTCGCCTTCAAATAGAGAAATGCAATTTTCGAAAATCTACTTTTCACAACAAAAAATTTTCATAACTCGACTATTTGAAGAGATAGAACGTTCTAGTCTTGACCAATCGATTCAGCGAAAATATTTACATCTTCGCTCAAATTTTGAATTGATATTTTCAAGAATTAAGGAAGTTAGGAAAAACAATTTGTATCGCGAAATATTCCCATACCTACCCCTTCGTACTGAATTTTCGACAAAAAATATTGAAAAATGCTAAACATCCGCAATAAGGGGTTTTTTGGGACGAGAAATCGACTGGCACAAACAGTTTCATGATAAATTCATTATTTCGCCTTCAAATAGAGTAATGCAATTTTCTAAAATCCGCTTTTCACAACAAACAATACTCATAACTCGACTATTTGAAGAGATAGACCGTTCTAGTCTTGACCAATCGATTCAGCGGAAAGTTTTACATCTCCGCCCAAATTTTGAAAAGATATTTTCAAGTATTAAGGGAGTTGGAAAAAAGTAATTTGTATCGCGAAATATTCCCCTACCTACCCCTTGGTACTAAATTTTCGAAAAAAAATATTGAAAAATGCTAAAAATCCGTAGTAAGGGGTTTTTTGGGACGAGAAATCGACCTGCACAAACAGTTCCATGATAAAAACATTATTTCGCCTTCAAATAGAGTAATGCTATTTTCGAAAATCCACTTTTCACAACAAAAAATACTCATAACTCGACTATTTGAAGAGATAGAACGTTCTAGTCTTGACCAATCGATTCAGCTGAAAGTTTTACATCTCCGCCCAAATTTTGAAAAGATATTTTCAAGTATTAAGGGAGTTGGAAAAAAGTAATTTGTATCGCGAAATATCCCCCTACCTACCCCTTGGTACTAAATTTTCGACAAAAAATATTGAAAAATGCTAAAAATCCGTAGTAAGGGGTTTTTTGGGACGAGAAATCGACTGGCACAAACAGTTCCATGATAAAAACATTATTTCGCCTTCAAATAGAGTAATGCAATTTTCGAAAATCTACTTTTCACAACAAAAAATTTCCATAACTCAACTATTTGAAGAGATAGAACGTTCTAGTCTTGACCAATTGATTCAGCGGATAGTTTTACATCTTCGCCCAAATTTTGAATTGATATTTTCAAGTATTAAGGGAGTTAGAAAAAAGCAATTTGTATCGCGAAATATTCCCTTACCTACCCCCTTGGTACTAAATTTTCGACAAAAAATATTGAAAAATGCTAAAAATCCGTAATAAGGGGTTTTTTGGGACGAGAAATCGACTGGCACAAACAGTTTCATGATAAAATCATTATTTTGCCTTCAAATAAGTAAAGCAATTTATATCGCGAAATATTTCCATACCTACCCCTTGGCACCTACTAAATTTTCTACAGGCACATTGATATATGGCATTACAGTAATAAAAAAAAAATTGTAAATTTTTAAAAAAATTCTTAGTTTTCAACTTTTTCGACCCTCGTAGCGTTTGTCAGCGAATTTTCAACATGGAATATGAAAGACTATTATGTTATCAACCTTTATGCAAAATTTAAACGGCATTTATATTGATGAATAAAAATATTTAGCATTCTCGAACAATTAACTAACGTATGCCATTAAGTATAAATAATCAACTCTTTATTTCCATGTATTTTTTTATCGTGGCATACAATTTGTTGAGCTAATAATAAATAAAATCAATTTACAAAAAATATACGAGCGTGAACGTTGCGTTGCAATAGCCGTGTAATATGAGTGTCACTTTACTTATGAGTTACGACTACTCATAAGTAATAAGTATTTTTAGTAATGTGCTCTGTATAGAGAAGCAAACTGTAGTTAATTGTTGTTGTTACATTAACATTATACATCCACTTATTTTTCAGTTTTTTCTTACTATAAAATTAATAAAAAAATTAATGGTATCCATTAGTTTATTGTTCTAAAAATTAATAAATTCCAACCTTTTAACCGTGGCAGCCACTAATTTATACTTACATATTCGATAATTTTTGCAACAGAAATGCTTAATGGCGATTATTTTGGCCACTTAATTCGCATTAAACGAAATTATTACGTGTTAGCTTTTAGTAATTAAACGATAATATTATGTAAAGTTTAAACATTTTGAAATACACTTAATCAGTCAAGGTGAAATTATATTTTTTTAATAATAAAATTGTTTGTTAAGTTAATTAAACAAAAAGCTTCGGTAACATAATAAAAACAAAAATTCTTATCTCGCAAATGATGTTAAATATGATGAATTTTATATAGGTTTCATGATCCTTATCATTGAAAAGGAAACAATGGGTTATAATAATTTGGCAGATTACATGTCAAACTGTACCGGTGTCACACGTAGTTTTGACTGTTCTCAAAAGTTGAAATTTGGCAGCTGTAAGCAGCAATTCTGTAAGCAGCTGGTAAATTTTGAAGCATGGTTAAAAATTAGGCAATCCACTAACTCCATTTTATTAAACTGTATGCATGATAAGCTTTAAAATATTAACGGAAAACTCTCAATTCGACACGAAACCTGTTAAAATTTAAATCCTAATCTTGACTATGTATGGATTAAAACATTTCTAATAGCGGAAACTTCGTCAGATATAACATCGTGCCTTAAATTTCTAGCCACTTCTTATAGAATTGACCCTATAAACAGCTAAAAGTGATACTTAATTTATTATAAAAGGACTTTAATTTTTCCTCAAACCAGTTAAACTGGAAGAAAGGAAGGTTGAATGGATACAAGAGGTAAAGAGTCTAGGTCTGATCCCAGATGGTGAACATATGTGGAACAAACAAGACAAGGAGTAAAAATGGCTCTAATAGTATGCAGTAGCCTGGTAGGGAAAAAAACCTTATAAACAGTCATAGTGAAGCTTATGGGGTCATTGGGTGGAGTAGTAGCCTATTGACGACGAGAGAAAACATCTCTAGAATTCAAAGACTAGCCTGTATATTACAGGAACAATGAAAACATATCCAAGGCAGCTGTGACAGAATACAGTATCAAAAAGGAATGGGATCCCAACACCATTCAATGATAAACAGATAACTCTAAAGTAATAGAAGGGACTGGAATAGGAGTTTACGGGTCGGGAAAAGTTTGGGAAAACCCGTAAGTATCTTTCAAGTGGAAATTCATGACATACGAAAATGTGCCCAGTTTAATATTGATAAAAGAGTTAGAAGTAAAAGGATTATCATCATGTCGGACAGGTACTTCTAAAGTGGTATGGAAATGCCTAGAAAAAATCAATAAACTAAGCGATAACAACATTACCTTTACTGTGGGTGGTTTTAGGACATACTGGAATAGAAGGAAATGGAATAGCACATGAACTAACAGAGAGAGGGACTGAATCATCATTTTTTGAGTCGGAAGCCTTTTGCAGTGTCAGAACTAGCAATATCGGAAGAAATAATCTAATATATAAAATTCTCGTGTCACGGTGTTTGTAATTAAACTCCTCCGAAATGGCTCTACCGATTCTCATGAAATTAGGTGTGTATATCGGGTAGGTCTGCGAATCGGACAACATCTATTTTTCATCCCCCTAAATGTTAAGGGTGCTCCACCCCTTAATTTTTTTTCTTATTTTTTAGACAAAATTTTTTGTTTTTATTTTTTTATGATACAGCATTCAAAAATATATACAACCCTAAATTTTCACCCTTCTACAATCAACCCCTATTTTTTATTTGTTAATTATAAACTTTAATTTTGTCATGACTAGTAGTACGATATAAGAGCTAATGGAGATTAGCTAATTGTAAGGATGGCATTTATAGAAATTTGAAATAAACAAAAGCTTCTCTGACACTCCACTCAGCGGGTAAAAATTATTTAAAAAAATTCTATTTTGGACAAAAAATGGCGATACATCAAAATTTAAAATTTTTGTATAGGTATCGTTACTTGGAGATTAGCTAATTGGGAGGTTGGGATTTATAGAAAGAAATTTATGGCATTCATAGAAGTTTGAAATAAACAAAAGCTAGTCTGACACTCCACTCAACGGGCAGAAAACGACCGCTTGCATAATATCTTATTGACAAGACAATGTTAGGACAGGACAACGTCTGTCGGGGTCTTCTAGTTAATGACTATAAAAGAAGAAGATATGACAATTGGAAATATCTAGTAGGGCAATCAAATATATCCTGGGAAACTACAACCAGGAGAGGACTTTCTTCTTAAATTTCTGTTCCTCAACTTCTTTCTCTAGTCCTTTTCTCTCCGGTCAAGTTAGGTTAGTTTTGTGGCGAGTGAGTCTATTAGGCCCTCCATTGCGATAGACGATAGTGGTATGTTAAAAGGCCTGTTATACAACGTAAATAGTTCAACACTAGTTTGGAGAGATTATTCGAAGGATGTATAAAAGCCTTTGAATGAACCAATCCCGGGAAATTTTGCGAGAAATCTAGAACTCTTCTAGCGGTTCAGGAGTTTACTGTTTGTTTGGCAAAATTCTGGTAATGGACGAGCTAGATGCGTATTGTTTTTGGTACTTATCTAAAAAAGCAGTGCCATTTTTTTGGAAGAGATAACACAATGTCTGGATTAGAGTTTCAGTACGCGGTGATTAAGTCAAGATCTTTTTAAAGAATACGCTCCTGGCGAATGCAATTTTCCAATAATTTAAGCAGTAAATTTACTGAGGAAACTCCTTATGGATTTCTGACACTTTTAATAAATACCTTTAATAATACCATTATGTAAACACATTATATGATTCACAGCCAAGGTTGTATGAGTTATAATGGGATAAAACGTAAATAGTTTGATTTAACATTGACAATAGTCAATTAAACAGATTTGTGGATAGTGCAAATTATATAAATAGCTAGAAATGAAAAACAAGTACTTATATCGTTATCTGTACTAACATTGTCGTTGCAAATTACTTCGTTAATTAAGATGGTTTGGAAAATTTTGTTGTTGTTATTTGTCGCTTTGGCTATGGTCGCTGCGTTGACTGACGAGGAACAATTTGCTGAATTTAAGGTAAATTTTATTTCTAATTAATTTGATGTATACACTGTGTTCATTTGAAAAGGACCCACCTCTAATATTTCAAAAATGGGACATATTAGAAAGAAATGCCGAAACACGTCAACTTGTCGTAGTTTAAAATTGGCTCTCTTTCAATTTTTCGTATGCCCCCGTATTGTGTTATGATAGAAAGACTCTTTAGAGAATAAAAAATTTACAAATAGTAAAAAGACAACTGTTAACAAGAAAAATCTGCTATTTAATCATGTGTCAAAGTGACCACCGTTAACATTCAGGCAATAAAAGTTGAAAAATTTTAAAAAACGATTTCAAATGAACACAGTGTATATGTTACCGGCAAAGACCGTTATGCACTCATACCTAAGTTTGCCTAGGCAAAGTCCGCATTGCCGGAAAACTAATGGTACATTTATGGTATATTCCCTTCCCCATTTTGAAAAACTTCAAGTGGAATGTGTTCATTTGAAAAGGATCCACCCTTAATATTTCAAAAATGGGACATATTAGAAGGAAATGCCGAAACACGTCAACTTTTAACTTGAGGAGGACACTCTTTGGAGCAAATGTCATAAACGACAGATTCACCCCCTCCCTACTGGAGACAACCCTTACATTTTTTTCAAATGGCATTAGGTATCAAGTCCCACCTCATTTAAAAGGTCTGGTGAATCTCTATTCAATCATTTTGTTTTGCCTCTGATACCAGCCTTCCATTGTTATTTAATCGTTGTTTAATATTGGCTCTTTTTCAACTTTTATTGCCTGAATGTTAACGGTGGTCACTTTGACAACACATGATTAAATAGCAGTTTTTTCTTATTCACAGTTGTCTTTTTACTATTTGTAAATTTTTTATTCTTTAAAGAGTCTTTCTATCATAACACATTACGGGGGCATACGAAAAATTGAAAGAGAGCCAATTTTAAACAACGATTACCAATGGAAGGCTGGTATCAAAGGCAAAACAAAATGATTGAATAGAGATTTACCAGACCTTTTAAATGAGGTGGGACTTGATACCTAATGCCATTTGAAAAAAATGTAAGGGTTGTCTCCAGTAGGGAGGGGTGAATCTGACGTTTATGACATTAGCGCCAAAAAGTGTCCCCCTCAAGTTAAAAGTTGACGTGTTTCGGCATTTCCTTCTAATATGTCCCATTTTTGAAATATTAAGGGTGGGTCCTTTTCAAATGAACACAGTGTATAAGGACTTTAGAAAGAGTATACTACAAAATCCTCTATCATGCAATGATCTAGACCTAGACAAACCAAGAAATCTTTGAATTAATATTTTACCCCATTGTAATGGTAAATTTAGAAGTTGTAGTATGTTGTACTTCTAATTGAAGCTTATATTTTCTGGAGTGTATACAAGAACAAAATGTGTGGGTTAGGTTAGGTTTGTGGTGGGTGTGTCTATTCAACCCATACTGCGACTCGCAAGAGTATTGTGGCTCTCTCCTGTTCATATTTCTTACAACAAATTCAGCTTCGTAAGGCTGAATCAATTTTGGAAAATTGCTCTATATTTTGACTACCTTTTTTCTATTTCCTCTAATTTTCAAAATACCCTTAAAACCATCCAATTTGAGACACCCTGTACATTATAAGCAATCTACGAGAGTGTAGCAAGCGTTGGCAAAACAGGCAAAACAAACTAAGTGGCGTCTGGAAGTCTAATATTCTAGATTTGGGATTAATGTATAGGACTGGCCCTAAGACACTCCCTTGTGGGACTCCCACTTTGATTTTTCTAGTTCAGAATATGCTTTTGCTAGTTTTATTCCAAAGACTCTGTCAGTTATGTAGGAATGAAGAATTTGCGAGCATTGTCAGTGAATAAATTTATCTTGTCCGATTTGCATCTCCTTCATGTCCATAACTGAATACAATTATTGACATGAAACTAAAATTCCAATTAAAAATACGAAAAAGATTTAAATACAACTTTGGTAATTTCCTCTTTTTTTCAGAAAGAATTCGATAAAACTTACGACACTCCCGAAGAGGAAGATAAACGTTTTAAAATATTTCAAGAAAATTTGAGAAAAATAGAAGAAAACAACAAAAAATACGAAAAGGGGGAAGTGAGTAGCCGATTGGGTATCACGCCATTCGCTGACCTTTCCACTGACGAATGGGAACACAAAAATCATGGATTGGCACCACTGCCACTTTCCTTGAATTAATAACCTATATTTTTAACAATAACTCATCTATAGTATGATTTGTTTACATTTAGCATCTTATCATTAATTCTTTATGTAGATATAAGTTCGTTAGAATTTAAATAAAATTTAGCTATTTAATTTGCCTTTTTACATTTTTTAAAACCTACTGACAAAATATTGTTGCCTTCCAGAAATACAGTGCAGTGCGTAGATTGAGAGAAACGTTCACAATCTGGGTGCATTTTATGAAATAATGTGCATACCCCTTGTTGTGTCCGCATTATATCGCCAATCGTATTTAAAATTTCAATTCTCTCGCTTTTAGTTGAAGTAATTTGAGGTTTGGAAAATAAAAAAATTAGGCCGGAGCTATATCAGGGGAATACGATGGTTGTGCAATATCGTGGTGTTAAGTCCTTTCCACATCAAATTTTTTTCGACAAAACTTATCGCATATGTTTATAGGAACTTTTCGACTTAAAATTGAATGACGAATCGCTCAACATTATTTCATATAACTTTGGAAACACCCTGTAGTATTATTCAGTCATTTGACGGCAATTGTTAAATGAGATCCACATCCTGTAAATAGGTACATCGAAGCATTGAATATAAGGCCAGTCGGACTAAACTGGAAGTATTCGGTTTTCTACAGGATAATTTATTATCTATGTTATCGAGCCCTATAAAAACAGTATATTTGCTAAGTTATACATGTAGTTTTACTTCGGTACTAGTCTTGTACACTTAAAAAATGTTTTTTAGATACGGTTTGTTACTTTTTGTTGTTATTGTTATTGTTTTGGTGAATGCTCTAACTGACGAAGAACAATTTGCTGAATTTAAGGTGACTATTTCATGAGCAATTTCATATTTAAACAAATAAAAACTATATACTGCTTTTTTAAATTCTGGAAATAAGCGATAAATCTAGAATGAGACGTATTTGCTTTAAATAACTGTTATAGTCTATTTGAAGTTAATTGATAGAAGATGCATGCAGATCAGCGCCACTGAAACCATCCTTTAGTTATACTCCATCTCAAGATATTTCGTTTTAACTTAACACCAACATGATTGATTCAAGAGAAAACCCCACAGCAGGTAGTCGTTAATCCGATAACAATAGCACAGTATTTTACAACTGAAATGTTTGGCTGGTAAAATAATATTTAGTTTTAGTATCTAAATAAACTACGGATCTGTTACTGTTCACTGTACAATGAGGGATTTATAAACTTTTATTATTAAATCCTTAAGACCAGAAGTCGAGTCAACGAAATATTGTGAAATGTTCTTTACCTACTAACTACGAACCCACGCAAATTTGTATTTATCTTTATTGTTGTAGACGTACGCCCAAACAAGTTATTTTAGTTTTAATGTGGAATTAGACTAGTCAACAGTATCAAAAAAATAATTAAACGTAAACAATGACAAAACTATTGCATCGAAATTAAAATATCGAGTCAACGAAATATTGTGAAATATACTTTAGTTGTAGTTGTGGCGCCATCTGTCTCAAAAGCGAGTCATGTAGCAACAATTCCTCTGCAAGATCAAAGAATAGTTTGCTGAGATTTGAAAAACCAACCCCCAACGACGAAGTTAAGGAATGGATGGAGGAGGAAATGGAGAGAAGGTGGGAGGAGTATAAGAGCGCGCTAAAAGGAGCGATTGGGAGTAGGAGAGATTGGATGGACCGGAAATTCAGGTCACACAGGTGCTCACTGAACATGGGTCGAGAGTAGGGTACCTCCACAAGATTGGGAAAAGAGAGACTGGAGTGTGCGAGAGGTGTGAAGTGGAGGATGATGTGGGGCATGTGTTTAGATGCTGGAGGAACGAGGAAGTGCTGAAGAAGTTGGAGAGGAAACTAAGGAAGGCGGTGTATTGGGAGGACATGGTGGAGATAATGTTGAGGGGGAGGAGGAATAAATGGAGGTGATTGGCGTAAGGGGAGAGAAGGACTCTATAAGGAGTGATAGGTAGGGAGAAGACTACGGTGTGAGCGGAGAGTGTGCGAGGGACCACCGCCCGTCTCGAAGTATGCTAGGGTAGTGATTCCGAGGCGGGAGTAACGGCGAGTCTGAGGTGGGTTTGGTTTGGTAGACATACCCTTGGGTATGAGTCCAACACTGTTAGGGTCCTGGATAGGACCCATTCGAACATGAGCTTTGCATCTTGACCCGAAAAAAAATCGACGATCCATGAACAGGTCCAACAACAACGGCAGTCGATGCTGTACGTAAGCTGATCCAAAAAAATCGACATGTTGCATATCGTGAAATTGGAGCATCATTGGGTATATTGGTAAAGACCACAATACAAAAAATTTTACGTGAAGAATTATTTGAAAAAATTAGTTTTTCGTTGGATACCTACCGCAGCTGTTGAAGGAAGAACAGAAAGCAATTAGAGTCAATTGTTGTCACAAAACTCAATAAACTAAGCGATAACAACATTACCTTTACTGTGCGTGGTTTTAGGACATACTGGAATAGAAGGAAATGGAATAGCACATGAACTAACAGAGAGAGGGACTGAATAATCATTTTTTGAGTCGGAAGCCTTTTGCAGTGTCAGAACTAGCAATATCGGAAGAAATAATCTAATATTTAAAATTCTCGTGTCACGGTGTTTGTAATTAAACTCCTCCGAATTGGCTAGACCGATTCTCATGAAATTTTGTGTGCATATCGGGTACGTCTGCGAATCGGACAACATCTATTTTTCATCCGCCTAAATGTTAAGGGTGCTCCACCCCTTAATTTTTTTTCTTATTTTTTAGACAAAATTTTTTGTTTTAATTTTTTTATGATACAGCATTCAAAAATATATACAACCCTAAATTTTCACTCTTCTACAATCAACCCCTATTTTTTATTTGTTAATTATAAACTTTAATTTTGTCATGACTAGTAGTACGATATAAGAGCTAATGGAGATTAGCTAATTGTAAGGATGGCATTTATAGAAATTTGAAATAAACAAAAGCTTCTCTGACACTCCACTCCGCGGGTAAATATTATTTAAAAAAATTCTACTTTGGACAAAAAATGGCGATAAATCAAAATTTAAAATTTTTGTATAGGTATCGTTACTTGGAGATTAGCTAATTGGGAGGATGGGATTTATAGAAAGAAATTTATGGCATTCATAGAAGTTTGAAATAAACAAAAGCTACTCTGACACTTTGCATCTTGACCCGAAAAAAAATCGACGATCCATGAACAGGTCCACCAACAACGGCAGTCGATGCTGTACGTAAGCTGATCCAAAAAAATCGACATGTTACATATCGTGAAATTGGAGCATCATTGGGCATTTCAAAGACCACAATACAAAAAATTTTACGTGAAGAATTATTTGAAAAAAATTAGTTTTTCGTTGGATACCTACCGCATCTGTTGAAGGAAGAACAGAAAGCAATTAGAGTCAATTGTTGTCACAAAACTCTAAACGCAGGAAACTCAAAAAATATATACAATATTGCTAGTGGTGATGAATCCTGGATTCACTCTTATGAACCCGAAAATAAACGTCAGTCGGCTGTTTGGTTGACGAAAGTTATCCGTCCTCGAAGTGTTTCCAAAAAGATGGTGGCGACATTTGCGATTCCAACAACTGATTTCGGTTATTCTGTAGTCTATTGGATCCATTTTTCCATGTAAAGGATATTTAACCATTCCCTGGATCCTTATATCGGACACAGTCTATATCAGTACGCCCCCCTCTATCACAGTCAATATGTCTGAAGCATAATCTAAATCATTTTCATTTATTTTCAGAAAAAATATGAAAAAGTCTATGAATCCCCCGAAGAAGAACAAAACCGTTTTAGAATATTCAAAGGTAACTTACGATTTATGGAAGAACACAACAAAAAGTATTCCAAAGGCGAAGCTACTTATATCATAGGCATTAATCAATTTGCTGATATTTCACCAGACGAATGGACGAGAATTAATCACGGATTAAGACCTGCACCAGTTCGATAATGGATAATGTACCTATATTTCTAATTTTTTTATAATAAATAATAATATAGTGAGTCATTTGTTACATTGCCATTTCCATCCTTATTAGAAATATGTTACAGCAGAAAATTACACAAGGATAACTTTTGAAAAATATAAAAATTGCTAGTCGTTCAGCAATATCTAAACACTGAAGTGGCGCCACTGACGGGAATACATAATGTCGTAAATCATTTTAACGACTCAGTGGACTGCATAAATAAATAGCCCCCTTAGTTGGTGCCAATGCAAAATACTGTAATTGGAACACTTTAGTTCATCTTTTGTTTTAACAGCCATGTTGGCATGTTTGTAAAAATTCTCTTAAGTATGGTAAATATAAAGATGTTTTAATTAATTATTCTTTTCGGCAATTTTAAACTCCTTTTTTCAATGATAACTAATATATTTTTATCTGAGTGTGTTTTTTTAAATATATCCAAACTAGGAAGGAGGAAGGCTGAAGGAGGCAGTAGGAAGTAGGAAAGAGGAAGAAGGAAGGAGGAAGTAGGAAGTAGGAAGGAGGAAGAAGGATTGAAGAAGGAAGAAGGAAGAAGGAAGGAGGGAGGAGGAAGGATGAAGGAGGAAGGCGGAAGGATGAAGGCGGAAGGAGGCAGTAGGAAGGAGGGAGGAGGAAGGGGGAATGAGGATGTAACATTTGTATAGTGAGCTAATTTTAGAAAATATATCTGACAACCTTGTTTTTTCTCATATATTCACATTTACTATACTGTTTTGATTGACTATTCTATTTTTTATGTCAACTCTTTTACCATTACCATTATTTCAAAGCTTTTCTTCGAAAATGTAAATATTGTTATTGAATAAAATTAAGTATCTACTATTATTATGACGTTAAATTTAATATGTTGACATATCACAAGTGGGAATTCATTAAAGGAGCAATTTAGAATGACTCAAGGTTACCGAAGTATATCTGGTTAAACCAGAGATCATCCATCATGTTAACTACTACCTATAAAAACATTCTGTAGATTGGAAGATTCTTCAGTATATTTTACGCGCTCATTTCATACACAACACATCAATTTTCAAAATGTTTTTAAAATACTGTGTAGTATTATTTGTAGTTATAGTATTAGCAAGTGGGTTGACTGATGAAGAACAATTTGCTAATTTCAAGGCAAGTTTTATAAATTTACTTGTTGTTTATATAATTCCCATTTGACGAACATAATTTTCGTGCTTCCGTTTAAAGCTGATTGAGGAAATAACTGAAATTATTGCATAAATTTTATAACAAAAGAAAGTTTAATAATGTTAATCGTCTTCTTCCATTGACTAGTTTTATATTAAAAAAAACCTTTCTTTGGGTTGCTGTTAACTTTTAAATTGAATTCTCTCCGAACAAAAATTTGAATATATTCGCGAAATTTTAGCAGAGTCTTTCTTGTGGAAAATACGACAGTGAAATCAGTAAAAAACGCAACTTGAAATTAATTAACTAATTTTTTCTTCTTTTCAGACAAAGTTCCAGAAAACCTACGCAACTCCAGAAGAAGAGCAACAGCGCTTCGACGTTTTTAAAGGAAACTTGAGGTACATTGAAGAACAAAACCGAAAGTTCGCAAACGGGGAAGTTAGTTCTTCAGTTGGTGTCAATCAATTTGCTGATCTTGCACCTACTGAATGGGCAAACAGAAATCATGGATTAAAACAACCAATAAACTAATTATCCCAAAATAATTATTAATAAATATACCTTAATCGAATAATAGTTTCATTTCAACAATATTAATTATAGAGTTGTTGTTAAATTAAAAAACCTAACAAAAATGTTACCACTCTAATGTTAAAGAGTAGATGCTGTGAATATAGGCAACACCATTTACAAACGAATCAATATAATATGCAAAAGAAAAATATTGTATTGCAACAACACAGAATCAGCTTACAGCAGTGAGGATGGATTTAAAGTGCAAGAAAAAAATTGTACTGAACAGGAAAAATATCAGAAACGCGTCTACAGCTCTTTGAAGACATCTTACACCCCTCAAAGTTTGAATTGGTATAACCCCTATTAGGCAACGTTTCAATTTAGGGACGGGGCAAGGAGGGAACGTTTAGGGGCGTGCCGAAGAGTTGAACTACTACTCTTTGTTAGTGTACGGTGCTATGGCTGTATCCATAAAGGCATGGATTTTACCGTTACAATGCACATAGCACCTCAGATTAATTACTGTAAAATGTTCTATTTCATATTCCAGAAACATCTTAAAACTCATATGATCAAAGGAAAAAAATTATGAACAATGAAAAACAAATATTATATATTTTAATTTTTATAAAAACATGTTTATTGCTTAATGTGCATGATGATGTGATGATCTGAGACCGTGGTTACGTTGAGACCATTCATCATGAGACAAATCGGAAAATTGATTTATGGCTGATGTATGAGTGCTTTGACCTGCGGCGTGTTTGGCGTTTTGTTCAGCGACTCTCTTCAAGGATTCTTGGAAATTGAGGAAACGTTGGTGTTCTTCTTCAGGTGTGTAATGTTTGTTGAAGTTTTTCTGAAATTAATTACATGGAAACATTAAAAAGTTTGCGCACTTTTTTGTTACTTAAAATTATACTTTATTCAATTGTAAATCTAAATGGTGAATCATTGTGTGGTATGCAAAAAATGTATAAATAGTGGTGTTTACAATACATCGTTTCACAGATAAGCAACAAGTTCTGAACAATGATTGGGTGCTAAATCTGTAAACATCGATAATATTAAGGAATTTCAGTAATCTAAATGAAGCGACACCAGCAAAGTTATTGTTATCAATTTGTGAAGGGTGTCAGTAAATAATGAGTTTATTGGGTGAAGATATTGATAAAGGATATATAGAAGGATGATCATAATGTCGGATAGTCAAGCAGCCATTAAAACACTGAGCTCTTGTGAAACAGTTCCAAAATGGTGTGGGAATGCCTAGGCAAACTCAATGTACTAGGCGAGAACAATATAGTCACCTTACTGTGGATTCCAGGACACACTGGAATAGAAGGAAATGAAATAGCAAAGAGGGGGGCAGAAACACCCTTTTGGGGGCCGGAACCCTTTTGCGGTATCAGCTCCAATGTAATATTGGAAGAAATAGGCAAAGCCGAAAAAAGAGAAGACCTGACCATTAGAATGATCTAGTAGGACTTAGACAATCAAAGATTCTTCTGGGTGACTACAATCTGTTAAGATCAAATGAATGCATAAGTCAAAAGAAAACTGCACTAAGAGTTTTAACAAGGATCCTAACGGAAGATTGTCGCCTGAAAGGGCACCTGAAAAAGCTCAAAATAGTGGAGGAAGAAGAATGTAGATTCTGTGGCATGGAAGAAGAAGCCTCCATTCACACAACACCTAGGAGATTACTGGATAGAAGATGGACATTTGCCTAAGTTAAAGCCTGCAGATATCCTAAAATTCCTCCGGGAAATAGGACTAAAGGAGCTACTAGTCTCATCAGGAACAAAGTAGAAGTAAGGGGGCACAATAGATCTTTTAGGTCTCGGTGACATACATACATTGGGTGAAGCTCGAAATTACAAAATATAACAAAAAACTACGAGCAAAATAATACGATCCGCAACCTACACATGGGCAAGATCATACTGAATGACGTCAGACGGTGTGACGAGCTTTGGAGGTCGTTTAAAATGATTTTAAATAGCGAGAAACTTTAAACTATGTTTGCTAAGTTATAATTGTTTTTGAAAAGAAAATATTTGGGGTTTGAGGTATTTTAGACGTAACTTAATGCAGTTGAATAAAAAAAATGGTTGCAATCTTATGGGTCCTATAATTGCAAATCTAATTTTATTACGAGTATTTGCAATAATACCACACACAAATGCAGTTTCAGCAATAAAATTGACATTAACAAAGTTGTGTGTTTAATTTTATTTTATTTTTTTAAGGAATTAGCAACAATTATTCTAAATATCTAAATGAATGCTGAAAGTGGTATTCTTCTTTATTTAAATAAATCTCAGGAAAAAGTAAAATAATAAAGATTTTTTATGCTTACCTTGAATTGATCAAATTGTTCTTCATCTGTTAAAGCACTGACAACAATTATGGAAACGAATAAAAGTAAAACAATTTTGGAAATCATTTTGATGTGTTATTTTGTGATGTAAACGTTGAAAGGAAATATGAATTTTGTCGTCTTCATGAGAAGGTAAATGAATTTATAGTAATAACGTACAAACATATCGATAACCTATTAGCCCCGCTATTTTGTTATGTTTGATTAGTTTAAGTAAACATTAACCTCGGGTCATCTATACCGAGGCCGGAAAATTTCAAGAATTTCATCGTACTACAACAAATATTTACAATTGCAATATATTGATTGTAAAAACCCATCTTTTTCACGAGAATTGGGTCGTTTAAAAACATTTTGACTTAATTTGCTTTACTGATACTGACAAACAAAAAATTTTACCACATTTTTACATATTTTTCTCTCCAAACGTCAAAAAATCATTTGAAAATATCTCTCGAGATAGTAGATGAAGATTTTCTAAATAATCGAGTCGCTAGGCAACCCCAATTGTAGTAAAAGTATAGACGGAGAAATAGCATTTTCAAATATACACTGTGTTCATTTGAAAAGGACCCACCCTTAATATTTCAAAAATGGGACATATTAGAAGGAAATGCCGAAACACGTCAACTTCTAACTTGAGGGGGACACTTTTTAGCGCTAATGTCATAATCGTTGTATTCACCCCCTCCTTACTGGAGACCCCCCTTACATTTTTTTAAATGGCATTAGGTATCAAGTAACACCTCATTTAAAAGGTCTGGTAAATCTCTATTCAATCATTTTGTTTTGCCTTTGATACCAGCCTTCCATTGTTATTCAATCGTTGTTTAAAATTGGCTCTTTTTCAATTTTTCGTATGCCCCGTATTGTGATATGATAGAAAGACTCTTTAAAGAATAAAAAATTTACAAATAGTAAAAAGACAACTGCTATTTAATCATGTGTTCAAAGTGACCACCGTTAACATTCAGGCAATAAAAGTTGAAAAAGAGCCAATTTTAAACAACGATTAAATAACAATGGAAGGCTGGTATCAAAGGCAAAACAAAATGATTGAATAGAGATTTACCAGACCTTTTAAATGAGGTGTTACTTGATACCTAATGCCATTTGAAAAAATGTAAGGGCGGTCTCCAGTAGGGAGGGGGTGAATCTGAATCTGAAAGTTGACGTGTTTCGGCATTTCCTTCTAATATGTCCCATTTTTGAAATATTAAGGGTGGGTCCTTTTCAAATGAACACAGTATATCAATTTCAGTAAATTTCATTTCGTACCAAACCATACGTAAAATGACTAATTTAAAATTTAAAATATTCCTAGAGCTTAAAACGTTAAACATTTTTCAGTATTTACTTCATTACAACAATGTGGAATTGTAAAGTTTTTGTCATTTAGCTAATCAAACAATCCAAATCCACTTCTAAATATTTACTTGAGTAAATTACTATGGAATAAATGAATATTTTGTTTAATTTTTCTCATAGTTATAAAAGTAGTTTTGATTATTAACAAATTATTATCATAATATTTACATAAACAGGATTTGTCGTACATTAGGTAACTATTGAAAAATGTAAATATTATAATGAACAATGTTGTAAATTTTCAAGGTTAGGTGGAAAAACTCTAAATACATAGCACTTTATTCCCATAATTTGTTTAAACATCGATTGTAATAATAATAGAAGAAAACACAGGGATTAAGGCAAGAAGTGATGAGCTTTCCAATGTCGTAGCATAGTATAGAAATAGAACTAGTAGGATAACTCAAGGCGGTTCCCAGTGGCGGCTCGTGGTAAAAATTTTAAGGTGTTGAAATATTGGATTTCTGGAACGATTGTCAATTGCCACACAAGAAAAATAAGAGTCACGCACTAAGCACTACTTCGCTAACAAAAAATTATTTCTTATAAGTTAAGACTATTCGACGTTATTTTCGGTTCGCAAAAAATAAGCACCACTTTTCTAACAAATTATTTCTTATAAATTAAGTCTTTTCGGTTCGCAAATGTTGTAATCACTTTGTCATTAAAATTCTCTATTTCGGAGATAATTTTTTTTAGCATGGAAAGAGCTGTTAAACGATCTTCGGTCATTTTATTTCTAAGAAATGTTTTAAATCGTACCGTACCGTATGCCTCGTTGCGCTGGACTAAATGCAGCGAATTTAAGAGGGAAAATCACGCATGATCAGGGCTTACTTTTAGACAGTTAAGGGGGAGAGATGTGCAGCGCGGGGTTTTAAAGTGCTCGCAGAGCACGTTGGTATGGCCCAGCTATATAAAATAGGTTCGTTATTCCACTGGTGGACTTTATTTACGCTTGTTTGTTATTTCAGATGTGGCTTGTTTTTTTATCATTATGACAATGCGAATGCCTAATATACACAATTTTTTGGACAAATTCTGTCAATTTTATTGATCACGTTATCAACCAATGGTATTTCTAATACAGGCTGTTTCACGACGAGTTAAATTGTTAAATATTCTCTTCATAATAAAAGAATAAATAACACGGCCTACGCAAACGCAATAATAAAGTTGAAATAATTAATATTTTTAAATACATGTCAAAATCTCAAAATAAAAATATGGTTATTTCATTTAAAAAAAAATGAAGGTATTTAACATTTTTTTACGAACCCTGTATACAAAAAAGAAGTTTTCGACATGTCGCCAATTTCCTTGATCGTCCTTTGTTTAACCATCCTTTGCCGTTACGTCATACATTGTCCATCTTGATCTCTCATTCATGAAATAGACGAGACGGAATTATGACGTCATTAACGTATTTCTTGACTAATGTCGACGTAAATTTTATTTGTTACTTTTGACAGTTCAGTTGTCATATTTTGATTTGTTCAGTATTTTTGGTCATTTTCGTCTTTTTCAATTCATTTTTCATTGTCAAAATGCCTTCCCGGTATAATGAGAAAGAACAAAGTTTAATTTTGAAGTTGATTAATTACTTTTCAAGAGAAAGGGATGCTGGAATGCCGCTTTTACCGTTAAATGCAGTCTACAACGTAAGTATCTACCTATATTATGCAAAATGTAAGTGATTATTGATTTTATTCTATTAAATTTTATAGCGTATCTATTATCTATTAGAACCGTTCAAAAACTAGTTACTAGTGGAATGGAAACCGATAAAGACTACAAAATCAAAGTTCATACCGGTCATGTATCTTCTCGAGGATCATCGATTTATATCATACATTTTCTTTTGCAATTTTCAAACTTCAACTTATTTATTTTGTTTCAACAGGCGAACACGTCACAAACAGATCCCTCCATAAAAAACTAGAGCAATATTTTATTAAGGCATATTTGGTCCTATCGCCATATTTTGGTCCAAACAACCTGCCCTTCGCCTATGTCTCAATAGTTATGACTCACCCTGTATATATAGTGTAAGCTCGTCGTTAAACATCCTTTATTCATCTAAACAACCACATTTCAATACATTAAACTTGACCAGTTTTAAGAAGATCACCTATCTAGCTAACCTTGACATTTAAAGATACATCATTTGAATTAAAAATATATATATACACAGAGTGTTTCTATATTTTGATATAGGAACATGATCTCTTAGGCCTTAGCAACCGCGACACAGAGTGGCGAAATATGAGCGTGCATTTATCACACCGGCACCGTGCGGTGGTCCACACCATGTAAATAAAAGGCTTGAAGAGGCCCTATAGATGATCAATCTGCTTAATCAAACGATCGAGTCAATTGATTGACGCGCGCTTCAATCATCCCTTCAATCTTTTGATCAAAACCCTCTTCATCAGTGGAAGTCGTGAAGTAGAGCATTGCACGACTTCACAAACCACCTGTTGTTTGTTCTAACCTGTGGTTGATTTTGGCGGTGAACAATAAAGATTGGGGCTTTTGATTATCTACTGGAGTTAGTACTCCCCGACATCGAGTAGAGATAAAAATATGAGTGAAGCGATTCCTGCAAATCAGAGATTGTCTATTACATTGAGCATCTGGCATAGATTTAGAAGACCTGAAATTCACGTGCGCCATTGCTCCTCAGACTCTGGAGTTCATCATAATGGAAACTCGTTCAGCAATTACTGGTGCTGTGTAACCTGGGTCATGGCGGCAAGACACTCCTCAGATGGCAACGGCAACCCTTCAAAGGACCAAAGGAAATTCAACAGTAGAGGCAAAAAGAATAATGGATGACTTCTGTGAATTCTTCAACACCTCTGGCTCAGTTCCGTGGCAAGACAAGTGCCTGAATGTAGTACCAAAGCGAAGGTTCAGGGCATTTGTAGACGTCCCAGACACTTTTTTACCCTCGATTGCCTTGAAATCCCTGTTGAAGCTTGTTCTGAGAACATTTATTTTTACTTTCTACCAATCACCGTCAATGCTTGCTTCAGGCGTTAAACGGGTTACTAAACGGTCAATCATGCTTGATACAATCGATTGACTCAAGCTTTTGATCAAAATGATTGATCGTCTAGAGCGTCCTTTATATGCCTGAGACAATTGTTGTATAACAAAACGATCTGATGGTTTGGGGAAAGGAAGATAAAGTCTCTTTGGTTCAGACACTGAAAAAGCAAGTGAGAATAGTACCCCTAGGTTGGAAAAGTGGTCATGGGCAAAAGGCCTGAAGGATGTGGTGTCTAGTTGAAGAGAAGTGAGTTGGCTAACTACCGGGAAAAAGCTGGCTGTTTGATATTTATGCAGTATAGGAGGGTGGGAGAGAATGGGAGATAGAAGCTAGTGATCAAGTTTAGGTTATTTGAAAATATGGCAAGTTTTTAAGAATGGGACGGCGCTGAAGTTTCGAGGATAAGAAATTTGTCGTATACAGAGCCGGAGGTGTGATGGGCAAAAGGGATGGCGAATCGTAATAATTGATTAGAAATTGAAGGTGTGGGTTTTGATTGATTGTTATGCTCTCAATTGCAATTGCAGGTTAAATTGCAACATAGGGAGTTAAAGTTTGAAAGTAAAAAATAAAAATTTGGCATAAAACAATCATCAATAAATATTCAACGTTGAGTTTTTAAATGAAAATTCCAACTGTAGGATTCTTACATACTTTTTTGACTTAACAACGTGAGCGCGTTTATCAAAAACTAACTTATTGTCTTTAAATGTTTTCTTAAAATTTTATATTATCCTCGTTAAATACGCTTATGGTCCGCTTGTGGTTTGTTTTCAAATAGTACTTAAAAATTAACAAAAAAATATTTTTACTAACATTAAAATTGATTTAAAAACTGGAGAGGAGCGTTTAGTTAGAAGACAAGTTGAATTTACAGAAATATTATACATTCAGTGATATTTTAGCAGTTTTCTATAAAATTTTGAAAAAATGCATACACAGTTTTTATTGATTATCACATTTGTTGCAGTTAATGCATTGTCATTATCAGAACAAGAAGAATGGGACTTATTTAAGGCAAGATAGTACTCACCTATTTTGAAGATTATCCGCCGAAAAATTTGCGGTAAATCCAAAAAAGATTTTTTTTAACATTTCAATGGCAACCTTTTCGTCCCATATTTTTAATAAAATTTAGTTTAAATGTGTCACACTGCACAGAAAACTATTCAAAATCAAATTTTCTTTTTTCCTTCCTTTATTTTCTCTCCAATATTGTTCTAAGAATAATATTTTATAAGGTATATATTTTTTATTAACAAATTACATCAAAAAATGTATGTTTGTCAAATGTCAGGAAGCTATAACTATATATAAGTAGAGGTAGGATTATTCAGCTCCCTAAAGTATCAAGAACTAAACTGTTCCAAAGCTTATATTATAATGAAAAAACGAGTATATACAATTTTGCAACCCATAAAATAAGTAGTTTGTATATTTGTGTGTTGCGCTATGCTGCCCAATTTCCAATACCAAAGTTCTACAATAAGGGAAAAGGATAATAACCATATAATTCACCCTTCCCCTTCTTTATTAATGGCCGAAAAACCTTGTAGTATCACCCAAAATGAGACACACTGTACTTTATGTGTACACTGCTGGGCAATGTTTTCAGTTATTTTTATTCTCACGAGGTGTTTATGTCGATTTGAAAATGCATCTTTTGTAAGATTTAAATAGTTCGCCATTGATGCTGTGACGTACATTACCTAAAAGAGAAGTTAGCTACATAGGGATTGACATAGGACCACAATTCTGTCGTCTTCTTTTTTAAAATCGTGATGAAGAATAGGTTATGCTTATGTTATATTGCTTTTATATTGGATGACAAACTTTTTACGAGGCCTTGTTTGTAACTGCTGTGTTTGTGCAGTATGAAACAAAACAAGATTTATATGATATTGACATTATTCTAACTTGAAAAATTGTGGAGTGTAACAAAAAATATAACTAGTAAATATTAAAATTACCAGTTTGTAATTCCACAGGGAATCCACTAACTAAACTTAATTAAAAAAATATTAACATAATGCTTTTATTTTATTATGATATTGAATTGTCAAGCTGGTATAAACTGTAAAGAAAACACTCATATATATTATAGACTTTGACAGTTCTTCAAACTTCAAATTCGAATGGCCTTTTTGTAACTGGCTATTAGTTCATAAAACATCTAATCAGAAAGCTGCTAACTTCATCTTTAGTTATATGACGTAAGTAATTGTAATGAAAGTTGCAAACATTTAGGAATTCTTAATTTCCAGTTTTCTTCCAAAATATTCGGTTTAAAAAAATCCGGTATAATACTTCGTTTTTTGAATGATCCTTTAAACCACTTTAAAAATCTATCGTAATTTATTTATATATTTTCAGAAACGATACAACAAACAATATATGTCACCACAAGAAGAAACTTACCGCTTCAATATGTTTCGTTACAATCTTCATGCCATCAAGGAAAATAACCTCAAAACTCAGCATAAACAAAACAGCATGTCCGATGTAAATTATTTTACTGATTTAGGCTCGGAAGAATTTTCAGAACTTCATAAAAAACCTGACTTTATGCAAAACTATGTGATTTGGAGGAGTAGAATACGGAACTGCAGGATATGGGGTAAGAGGTTACGGAGCTGCAGGATATGGTGAAGCCGGTCAATACGGTTATAAAGGATACGGATATGGAATGCATGAACAAAAAGGATATAGAGGAAATGGTTATGGTGAAGGAATGTATGGAGAAAAAGGGTATGGAGGAAATGGTTACCGTGGAGGAATGTATAGACAAAAAGCATATGGAGGAAATGTGCTTAGGCCAGCTTTTGGACAACAACAAGAGTGGTTGCAGAATTATTTGACACAGTTCCAAGAAAATGATTCGAAAAATGTAATGGAAGATTACCAATAGTTTGATTTTTTTTGAATTAATTTTTTTTTAGATAATATTCAGATACAGCATGTAACATATTTTGTTTCGAATAGTTATGTCTACCTATACTGCTGATAAAAGTCGATGATTTGCAATTTTCATAGGTTAGTGAAAGTGAAAGTTTAATTGATAAGAACGTTAATATCAGCTTATCATGACAATTCCAAATTTGCAATAATACATGCATATGGGTTACAAGCGAATTTATGGAAAAATTTTTGAGATATGCCACTACCGGTTATGCCGAAAGTAAATAGCAACATTAGGACTAATAATATCAGTTGTCTTTATCAACCAAAAAATCTTATGATGAATTGCCACCGTCGGTTATTTTGAGAGTCATATTAATGAAAGAAAAAAGGACTTAATAATTAATATAAAATATGAATTTCAATATTTATATTATATTCACTTTTAGTGATAAATTATTCAAAGGTTTCTGTTTTATTGATAAAACATGATTATTATTGACACAAATTGATCTGAATTAAATAGGTCATTTGATTAAATTGTTAACTCATACGATATATATGTCGAAAAAATACGGGAATAAAAATAATTGCCAATTTGCTTATTAATTATGATGTTTTTTTGGAAAGATAAGATAATGAAAATAGCTGTTTATTATATTATTTAATATTGGATATTTTAATCAACGATAATTTTTGTGGTTATCCGCAATATTTTTTTTTATCAGTCTCTATCAATTACAGTTAGATTCAGCTCTGGGTTGTAGTTGTTGCTCTACTTTTAGAGTGGACCCTTTACCGCTTTACTACACATTTTTAAAAAGATAGATGTTTTCGGCATCGTTTTGTATCACTATATTTCTAGTTCCTACTCTTTTATTTTAGTTTATAGTCAGATGAACAACCAAAACAAAATTTCATTTCGACCAACAGAAGCACCGATCTTTTTTGTTATCCAAATACTATCGTATAAAACTATACTAATAATCTATCTCTTCTTATGTATTTTTAAAATTTCTCAAAAATCTGTGATTTTACAACCTTTTGTCGTATTGTTTAAATAAAATAAGTATTGGCTTTAGTGGGAAATAACCTCCGCTATTATAAATTTAAATAAACACAATTAAGTTTATAATTTATGGTTAAACGCAAATAAAAAAACCCACGAGTTATGAATATCAAAACAGTTCTGTGAAAATGTCAATTGGATTTATCACATCATGTATTTGTAATATTTACCTTATGTACATATACAGCGATTTCTGAAAATAAAATATATAAAATTAGAATCAAATATAATAAGTTATGACTACATGTATTTAACTTCAAATTTAACATAGATGGTGTTACAGTCTAAAATTTTGAATATAGATTTTTTTCAAAGATAAACCTTCTGTTTGTTACAAGATTTTATATTATCTTTTTTGCGAAAAATATGCTTCAAAACGTTCCAGAAACTTTTGATAGATATACGAAAAAAGAATTCAGTGCCGTGCGCAAAGTTTATATAGTAAATGTGACTCATCTGTTTTTTACAAATTGAGGATTTCGTTGTATTTCGTCTGTCATCCGATCACAAATCTCTGAGGAGAATCTCGAGGTAAATGATCTTGAACACGTTGGATGTGGTAAGGGTACAATTGCTGCTCCACACTCTTGATCAATTTGATCCAGAACATCCTGTTTATAACCTCACAAAGTGTCTCTAATATGGGTGCCGGCACACGAGGGGACTGCAGGTAATACAATGGCGGACCAGTTAGCTAAAGAAGGCTCTAAAGAAGACTTTATAGGTCCGGAACCGTTTTGTGGAATCACAAAAGATTGCATAAGAGGGGAAATCGGGAACTGTCTAGATAGGGAACACCAACTCAAATAGGGCACCTCCATAAAAAGAGTTTACTGAACAAGGTAAACAGGGAACTCTCAACCAGGCTACTGAAACTGAGTAAGAGACATTTGAAGACAGTTTGGACACTGCACCCTGAGGAAATATCTGTACAAAGTTAGTGAACCTATGTGCAAAAAATGTGAACTTGATGATGAAACACCTACTCTTATACTCTGCTTCTGCGAGAACTTACAAGTACTTAGACGTAAGCACTTTGGAGAGGAATTAATACAACCATCGCAACCTCTGAAAATCTTTCCAGTCAAACTAGTGGCCTCTTTAAAGAAGACACGAAGCTACTAGAATGGAAGTAGATAACATGGCAGATGGTACAAAGATTCAGTTCAAGTGCCTGGGCTGATGAGCACAACCCAAATAAATGAATGAACCTTACTAACTGTCCGGGAACAACCAGTGTTGTTTGAATTTCTCTGTCAAATTCCAGTATCTGATAAGCGTAGGTGAATACGTGTAAATAAAGTTTGATTCTAGAGAATTACCATTTGCCAAACCATACACAAAATGCATACTTATGTGCTTTCAGCGATTTTAAAATGAATAAACTTATTAACGCAAAAATAGCAAGCTACAACCTCAGAAGGGGTTGGGAGGAAATTTTGTCATAGGAAAGGCTGGCGTTTCCAGGCGTCCGGATAAAGCCGGACATATTTAGCCTTTTTGATTGCGTGTTCGGCCAAAATAAACGGTGTCCGGCTATTGTTAGGCTTTTTTACATTTCGCAAACGAGCCGACTGTCGGAATGTCTTGACCCACTGCAAAACCTTAAAAGTTTTCTGAACAATAACAAAGAGTACGTTGATTTCAAGAAGCTATTAGAACACTAGAAATGGGTAGTTTATTTTAAATCGATGAGTAGTCAAGATTGCTTTTCAAAATTCTTGACTATTTGTCAGTATTACTTTGCGATCCCAGGACATAACGCAAACGTTGAAAGAGTTTTTTCGTTGATAGGTCAGCAATGGTCAAAAGAACGCACAGATTACATGTTGACACTGTAGCTAAAATGTTGGTTGTAGAATTTAATTTAAAGCATTTGACGTGTAAGGATTTTTACAACTGCATTTTGAAAGAAACTGATCTTTTAAAGCAGGTAAAGAGAAGAAGTTTCGTTTTGATTGTTTTTTGTTTTGTTTTGCTTTGGGAAGTAATAGTAGGTGAATAAGACTTATTTGTGCAATTGCCTTTCATTAGAATTTAAGAAGATTTTAAAAAAGTTGATAAATGTTTATCTAGAATTTAATTTTGATTGATGACTTTATTTGACTGATTAATAATAAAGTAGGTACTTAGACTGACTTGGCATTCGATTTTATTTATATTTCATTAGAACTTAACAAGATTTATGGTAATAATCAAAAAAGCTATTTTTTTGTCGTACCTATTAAAACTGAGACACAAATCCTCAAGAATGTAGGGTGTCCGGCCTTTTTACCCAAATGTCCGGCCAAACTGGCTATTAGGTACGGCTATTAGGTTTGGCGACCTGGCAACCCTAGAAAACACCCATCATAATTGTATACGGGCCATTAAGTACCTCCGGAATTTTTTCGCATGAATTTAAAAACACCCTGTATGTTTAATGTCCTCGGGTGTTCAAGAAATCCATATTTATCCAACAGTAGACATTGTTTACACATTATAAGTATTTTAATCAGATAAATCGAATTATCTATTATTTATTTCGCAACGCAATTTTTTATATTCTAATGCACATGAGCGGAATTATTGTTACCTCTATATAAACAATTTAAAATACTCGTATAGGTGATTATATATAATATATAGCATCAATATATTTCTTTAAACTCGAAAATGTTTAAGGTAGTTTTATTTGCTTTGTTTGTGCTAGTTGTGGCAGCTAATGAAACAGCAGAGCAGCAATGGGAGAAATTTAAGGTATTTGTTTGTTTTCATTCATTACATTTCACCGCATTTGATTTACGCAAATTAGGATATAAAATATCACAAAGGTCGAAGAAAAACTATAATGCTTCTCTCGTCGAGAATCATGATCATTATCAATCCATAGTAGCCTTTTCTATGTAAAACGGTTTCATTTCCGTATCAAATAACAAACTGAAATAATTTTGTGTGTGGATTATTTATTTTGTCCACGACTATTTGATAATGTTTACATTTTACATAAGCTTCTTCAAGTATAATGACATACATTATTCACCAGTGAATAATAGGTGTGGATAATGAACAGCTCACATGACCATAGAGATACTACAGATAGAGGCAACAAGCCATAGGCTGCTGTGTAAGTGGGAATGTCCGTCTGAACTCCGGTGAGAGAGAAAAAGACAAACGTCAGAGGTTTTTCTGTCTTTGTCTCTCGTCTATAGTATACGTGCCATTAGAGAAAGACATCCGGAACCTCTGATTTTCTATCTCTCTTTTATATGCTGACGAGTTCCGAGCTGGATTGTTGCCTCTATCTCTAGTATCTCTATGCACATGACACGGATAAATAGGACCTATCTATTGAAGGTTATTTATAATAAATAAAAATGATCACCGCGACCATGATTCGAACCCTATGCCTACAATTCTTCATTTCACGGAGTCAGACCTCTAAACCATTCCGCAACGAAGACATATATAATAATTTATCAACCTGTTGTATATAGAGCGTATGATGATGTCAAAACTAAGAAAGTGGCGTTTTAAATAATTTATAGCCGATTGCATGAATTTTAATTATTATACTGAATTTAAATTACTAGAAAATATTATATGGAAAGAATCAGATACTGAAATGAATGTTACCCCGCCAAAAATTGGAGAAGCAGAATAAATAGTATCCTTAAATTTACTGCCAAAAAAGTCGAAAAAATTACATATGAAAGCCTATAATCCCTTCCTTCCTAATTGGAGAATAGAGAAAAAAAATTCATTTCAACAGGTAATTAATAGTGGTGGACAAAATATAGTATTCTACTCGTATACCTCATGATGGCTAAAATTCACTTAGGTGAATAATATAGCCATCTATAGGAGCAATTCTGTAAGCAAAAAATGTTAAATTTTAACGCATGGTTAAAAATTAGACAATCTGCTAACCCAATTTGCATAATAGGCTTTGAAATTTTAACGCAAAACTCTTAATTGGACACCATACCTGTTAAAATTTAAATCATAATCTTGACTATGTATATATAGATTGAAACATTTCTAATAGCACAGCGCTGTCCAACTTCTCTTAGCCAACGGGCCATTTTTTCTGTAGCAAATATTCCGGCGGGCCGAAAAGGATAGGTAAATGAAAAGTCAGTTCGTGTCAACTCAATATGACAATAAAGTTGATATTTTTGCATAATAAATATTGCATTACCTATATTTATTGTTAGGTATGTTAGGTATTCTTAAAAAATAATACACAACAAGAAATAATAAAAACACAATCAAATTAGAATATTATTGAGTCTAAGCTATTTAATGGGAGCATTGTGGACGTAGTTGTTGAGCAACATGTCCATATCAATATTATTCATTGTTGTGGCAACTCTAATTATATTTTCAACAGTGGAGTCTTTCAAGCTGTTTCTAAATTTTGATTTTCTCTCATGTCACTGAATAAATAAAGTTTACTATAACTCGCGGGCCGGATGCGGCCCGCCAGTTGGACAGCGCTGTTTAGCGAAAACTTCGTCAAATGTAACGGTGTGCCGATAATTTTTAACCACTTCTTATAGAATTTACCCTATTATATGCTTGTTTAATAATATACTATTATCCCATTTCCTTATAAGTATCTATTATTCATCATATTTTTTTATATAATCATAAAATGTTTCCATCTTACTGACCCAATACATATGTGGAAAAGCGCTACCCCTCAGATAGGGTTGCCAGATCAGAAAATTGAAATCTCTGGATACATTTTCAAAATGTCGGGATTTCGGTGTTTTTATCGGGATAAATAGAAAACTAATATATTTTTTTTTACTTTAGAACTGAAATCTATTTATTTTTATGTTGCCACATTATATAATTAGTTTGATTTCACAGACTCTACTAATTTCGCTCCTTGTGGGGTGCCTAAAAAATGACTTAAAATTTAAGCAATTATGATTAAAATTTAATCGGATAACTAGCTCAGCTTTAATTAGGTCGAATGCCATGCGGTTTAGTTCTTTCGAATGCAATGAGAAGACTAAAAACTCTCTCACCGAGAGTACCTTAGCATTGCTTACAGGAATGGACAGAACAAATGACATATTTTTTTTTAAATTTTTCAACTCATTTTTATCACAACTTTTAAAAAAATGTTCCCAAATTTTGTCGTTGGAAATATCTTTGTCTTTATAGGCAGGTGTTGAAATGTCTCCCTATAAGGCAGCAGTAATCAGAGTGTCATCATTGTCAATATCATTGGAAATATTTAGCAACTCGGGCAATTCTGAAATCTCTTCCCATTTAAGGATATCATATCTTCATTTTTCAAAGACAAGAGAGTGAGCTTATTTTATAAGGAATTATCCGAAAAATCATAGCGATCTTGCAAATATATTGGTTGAATCGTTTTAAAAACTGTTCAGCTTCGAAACAAAAATTATTTTTCTCATGAACGGATACATTCTTCAATGATGTTTTATTTTTGCTTCCGAAGAATTTGTCATTCAAACGGTTTCTGAGATCATCACATCATCAATTTATATTACTGTGCACGCATTGCTTTCCAGTGCTAAAATTTGTGCTCAGATACACGAGTATAAAACTGAAAGTTTATAAAAAGTCGGGATTATCCCGACCATCTGGCAAGCCTACCTTCAGATATCAGTATGTATAGTTGACGTAAAACTTATAGTGCAGAGATTGCTGAGGAGGTACATACAGCTTACTTTTTGCTTTTTTGGTAATACTTACAATATGTTCGGACCAACTCAAATCTGTAGTAATTGTAACACCGAGATCATTATAAGAATTCGCGTCACCGTTTAAGAAGTATTTATGTCGCGGATTGTTTTTGCCCATGTAAAGAGCAACACACTTATCTGTATTAAGAGGCAACATCCAGTCTGAGCACCACTTATAGATCGAATCCAAGTCCTCTTGAAGATTTATATGAAATGATGAATCAGCGAATATTTTCGAGTCGTCGGCATAGAAAACTTTGTTGCATTGAATGTGATATTGGAGGTCACTTATTGCGTATATTATAAATAAAAGCGGACCCAGTACTGATCCCTGCGGAACACCGCTTAATACGGGTTTCTCAGCTGAAAAACAATTTCCCACTTTCATACAAAATTTTCTGTTTGTTAAGAATGAGTCAATCCACTCTAGTAGATCACCTCGTAAGCCAAGATGGGAAAAAATCTAGTTTAGTGAACCAACGCGGATTTTGATAAAATATTTTTTTTTAAATCAATTCGAGGTCGCTGAACACGAAAATGAAAAAATAAATCGGCGCTCTCTTACCAAAAACGAGTTATGAATTTTTGAAGATGAGGTCAGATCAGCACTGCACTGGTTTTATTGTCATATTATAACTGCTTTAAAATGATGCATTATAACTTGTACACAATATTAAATACACTATAATTGCTTTTTAAGATATTCCTCTCACACACACATTTAAAAAACACTGATCAATATCATTTCATTTCTTGTAATTTCTTTTTTTAATTCCACAATTATTATATATTTTGACATTTTCATGTAACATGACTGACATATAAGTTCTGGTCTGTTTCCTATTAGTCGTGCAACTTGTACCTAATAGCATATTTAGCCACTTGAATTAGTTGCTGAATATTTTCGATTTCATGATCGTGACATAGAAGATATAAACAAGATGAACATCATGAACATACTCCTATTTTTCCGATAGCTGGCGCCGTATTACAGCTGAAACATTTTTCTTTCAATTTTTGAGAGATGATGATTTTAGAAAGATGGTTAGTTTTGAGATAAGTTTGGTTGATATTTATCATTTATTTGAAGGATAATGAACCATTCAATTTGATCATTGAGGATGCTGAACAATTTTTTTTCTCTGAACTGCACACATCAATTAATTTTTTAAAAAAATTACCTCCTCAGTTGTTCGGCATCTATAAACACTGCTGACAACGAAAATAGTTGCTGCAGGTGTAATTCCAAATCAAATTTCGAACATACTGCTAATATTTTAAGACTTTGGTTATCAGAAGCTGTTTCTCCTTTTTAGAAAATTTGAAAATTCTACTAATATCGCTTCCCGAACAACTAACATAGATCAAAGTGAAATCGCAATCGCTTCTTATCAGCTTGATACATTTATTAGATTGGATTTTCGTTTGAAATAATGAAGATTGATCATCGCGAGCAAAGCGAGCGCGCCGGATCGACGTTTCGCGATCCGCGCGTCGATCCGACGCGCCTTTTTCACAGTACGTTGATAGCTGTTCATTCAATTTTTCCATACCTGATTTCAGTTAAATGAAAGTTGAGCCAAATTCAGCGCCAGCTATCGGAAAAATAGGTGTATGTTCATGATGTTGATCTTGTTTATATCTTTTATGTCACAATCATGAAATCGAAAATATTCAGCAACTAATTCAAGTGGCTAAATATCTCTAATGGCTGAATATGCTATTAGGTACAAGTTGCACGACTAAGAGGAAACAGACCAAAACTTATATGTCAGTCATGTTACATGAAAATGTCAAAATATATAATAATTGTGGAATTAAAAAAATAATTTACAAGAAATGTATATCAATATCAGTGTTTTTTAAATGTGTGTGTAAGAGGAATATCGTAAAAAGCAATTATAGTGTATTTAATATTGTGTACAAGTTATAATGCATCATTTTAAAGCAGTTATAATATGACAATAAAACCAGTGCAGTGCTGATCTGTCCTCATCTTCAAAAATTCATAACTCGTTTTTGGTAAGAGAGCGCCGATTTCTTTTTTCATTTTCGTGTTCAGCGACCTCGAATTAATTTAAAAAAAAATATTTCATCAAAATCCGCGTTGGTTCACTAAACTAGACTTTTACCCCAAGATGTTCCAATTTATGCAGTAGTCTTCGTTTTGGCACTCGGTCGAACGCTTTCGCAAAATCTAGGTAAATGCATGATGTCCCTCGGGATTTTCATGTCTAAAGATTTTGTCCATTCATTAACACACCAAAGAATTATTAAATACATTTTAATGATTATTAGTTGAAAGTATAATATTAAATGAATTTATCGTCAACTAAGCATTTTAAATTATAATATTGACTGGACTATGATGGTATCCTCGTATTAGTTAGTGCTGACCTTCTCAAGGTCACAGCTCACGATGGTTTCACTATTTACATATATTTGTGCTATAAATAACTATGTACCTACAAGTATTGTTTATAATTTATAAAAACATATTATTATAAAAAAACAGTTAGAAAATAAAGTAATAAGAAATTATATACATACATTTACATGACTTTGAATTCCGGTTAAATCACTCCCACTATAATATCATATAGTTATTATCACATCGTCAATTCACTAAATTAACGTAAAGTTTTTTCATATAATTTTATTCAATTCGTTATAAATTAATTGCAAATTTACATCTTTATTATTCATTCTCCAATAATTAATTTTTTTCACGAACAAGACACGACTGACGCTTAATTTTTATTTATGACAATTAAATACCTACGGAATTAATGCGCGGCTCTACAAAATCAAGTAAATTTAATACTATAACAAAACGGATTTTAATGCAAACTTACCTTACGAAAATTAGAAGTTACCATAGACAAATTAACAAGAGAGGTTACTATATATAATAATATATATTCATTTTAATTACAATTGTATGCATAATTTTGTTATGTATAAAATTAGATATTTATTTTATTCTCTTTGTTTTATTACAATAATATTTATATTGAATTTAATAATCATTATGTAGAGCAATTTTTGATATAAAAAACTTAAACTCAGGATGATATTTAAAATACAGAGAAATTTGAATTTTTTAGATAATTTAATAAGTTGGATTCTCTCCATTGTATCTAGAGTGTTGTAAGATAATATTTTTTTTAGATTGCGCATCTGAAAGAGAAATATAAAGAGCATAGGCGTGCCCACGGGGGGGGCAGGGTGGGCCATGGCCCACCCTAATCGGTCTAATTCCTCAAAATATCAATATATTAAAAACATTTTATAATTTCAAATTTTTAACGTTCTTCTTTTTAATGCTTTGGATAATGTTCTAAGATCATTGAAATTGAAGTGGGAACAAGTAGTTTTGACGGAGCTTCGACCATGTTTGGAAATATTTCTGGTGTTCAGTCGCGATGCAAGCAAAATAACCCTGATATATTATAATTATGTTCACTGTTACGCACACTGTTTAAATTTAACTCTGGAAGATGCTTGCTGCTCTCACTCGAATAACAAGTTAATATTTGATTTTTTTGGAATTATTCAATGTGTTTATTCGTTTCTCGAAGGTAGTTGCGTAAGACATGCAATTCTAGAGAAAATAGCTAACAGTATAAATATGTCACTCAAGACATTGAAAATCGTTGTCAACAACTAGATGGGCATGCAGATCTAAAGCGGTTTCTGCAATAAAGGATAATTATGAAATTTTGATATTAGCTCTTCAAGAAATTATTGAAACCTCCAAACAATCTGATGTTAAAATAAAAGCTGTAGGATTACTGGCGCAGTTGAAATCATTTAATTTCTTGATTTGTTTACATATGACTGCTCCTATTCTAGTAATGATACTCAAAGTAAGCAAAGCATTACAAATGGAAAATTTGAATTTACTGTCCGCAATCTATTCTGTGAAGAGTTTACAATCAAGTTTACAAAAATTGAGACTGGATTCTGAAACTTTTTTTAATAAAATGTATGTTGAAGTTGAAAAAATATTAGACAAACATGGTATTACAATTCCGGAAACTAGGAAAAGAAAAATTCCGCGTAAAATAGATCAGATGTGTGATAATCAACATGAATTTGGAAATATGAAAGATTTTGTTAGAATAAACACATTTTATCCATTTTTAGATTCACTTGTCTCCAGAATAGACCAACGTTTTAGTCAAGAAACGACAGACATTCTTAAAAGTGTGAACGAAGTACTATTATTGAATTGTGAGGGCGATTTCACTCCAATTGATTCAATATATTTTGTTATATTACTTATAATTGCGTAATTACTAAATCTTTCAATTAGAAATGGGGCAACGACGTTTTTTTATTTCGCCGATGAGCCTGCAATGGACTTTTGCATTATAGAAAAGGCAGCGTTATTGCTTAATTATCATTTTTAATAGGCATACTCAAATGAATCAAGGGCCCCCCCTAATAAAAAAGTCTGCGCACGCCTATGATAAAGAGGATGGTTTAAAAAAAATACAATACAAATTACGAAAATTTAGTTTTTTTTAGACCCTACAATCTCTTTATTCTTATTTTTACAATAAATCTGCTTCAACCTCTTATGCCCGATTGCACCATCTTGGCTTAACAAGTAAGCCGGGCTTAATAAATTAAGCTCGCTGCACCGTTATCCGAGCGAAGCTTACATGCACGAAATTTTAAGCACAGCTTTGTCCAATCAATTGAAGACATACGGCATTGTACGTAAGCGTGGCTTCACTAAGCAAAACATGGAGCAATATTGCATATGAGAGATTGGAATTGTCAGTAAGCTGAAGCTGCACTTTGTATAGCATTACATTTAAGCTAAACTGGTGCAATCGGGCGTTAGTAGTAGTATTAGAGCCAATTTACACGATAGGAAATTTTGTTAAAATTGTTACAAGAAATTTAATAACTTTTGAAATGCAATTTTGGTCACAAACATCATGAGATTTTTAAATAGAGCATGTGCACTTTATACACTTTTAGAGCTAGTTAGTTTTGTGATGTTGGATCACTGGTAAGTGGTAATCATATGCCATGTCAAATATGGGGCGGAAATATATGAATTTTTGGGGATTTGCTCTATGCTTGCAAATTTTTTTTCAATTAATACCTTTTTTTAAATCCGTTATTTAACGTCTGTCTATTTCTGCAACTGATGCTAATCACCGACACCGGGAGCACTCTACCCCTTAACCGGAAATTTTGCCGAATCCACTATTGTTCCAACCATTGGTAGAGATCTTTATCGAGCCCAACATCCATGGACTCGGGACCTCGGTTTTACGTCTCATCCAAAAGACGGCGTATCTACATTATACCTCGTGCTCATTGGTATAATGCCTGCGAGCTGTGATATGCTAATGACCTTATAGTAATCTAAGGTTTTTCGCTGCAGGCTGTACGGGCTCTAAGATGGTGTTTCCCATCCAAGTACTAACCGCGCTCGACTGTAATTATCGCATCAAAGGCGTTCCACTGCAGAGTGGACGACATGGTTTTTTATTGTTTTTTTGTTAAGAAACCTCTAACTTCCAAAATCACTATCAATCTTAGCGTTGGTTTTATTAGGTTAGGCACAGACCGTTCAACGTGTTTATAGAATCTGTGCAAATCCTATAAAATTTGTTCGTTGTAAATTTTGTACATAATTTCTCGTAAAATATTTTTAGGAAAATTTATATAAAATAAGTCGTGTAAATTGGCTTTTAGGATGTTATCTGGTCTTGGAATATGATTTTTGGTTCAACTCGTTTAACTTTAAGGAAACATTGTTTTTTATCATCAGCCTCTTTATTTTTGATTTGCTAGAAACTCTTGCGTAGCATTTGATTTTGAAGTTTTTTTTTTAAATTTTGCACTATTGACGTCTGAAATGTATAAATCTTCTTTATAATGAAAATATTCATCATAACGCCTAAAAAAAGTTTTTGTAAACTAAAACTTTCAAAAACTAATTAAAATTTACTTTTCAGAAAGAACACAGTAGAAATTTCGGCGCCGAAGAAGACTCCAAGAGATTCGAAATATTCAAATCAAATTTAGAAAAAATCGAAGCTCACAACAAGCTCTTCGACGATGGCAAAAGTACTTATCAATTAGGAATCAACGATTTCAGTGACTTGACCGAAGATGAATTCAGAATTCGTAACGGATTGAAGCACCCTTAATTATTAAATTCAAAGTTCAGTAATATTACCATTCAATATTTTGTACAAATAAATATTTTGAACTAAAAAAAATTGTCAATACTTTACAAAATATAAACTTAGATGTAAAAGTTTTCAATATTTTATAAATATTTCTCGGACCTAAACTAATGGGTCCATTCTGTATAGATCTGTAAGCTAATCATCAATTTTCTATATATACAATTTGCAATTTTGCACGTCCTGAACCTTGCACCTTCAAGTTCAATCTTCGCAAGGAAGTTAATAATCTTTGAAGATCTACATCCTCAGGTCGCGCTAACGCATCTACTAGGGTTTGACTTCAGCAGCCACACAGTAGCACTGAAAGTGTTCCGCCGATGTATCTTCTTCTACTACACAATGACAGTTGCGTCGATTTGTTCGGGCGATACTTTTTCACATAATTACAAATAATGCGGACTCCTCTTTAGCAAAATGCGATTCTAATTTTACCGAAACAGCCATTCATCAATTGTAAATCTTCGTTTTGCCTGCGCTACTGACTCCTACGCCACTCCCTCGCGCAACAGCTGTCATATTAGCGAACTCTTCTATAAAGTTTGTCAGAGTCTACGGTACTCGGTGTTTTCAACCATCACTATTCTGTCCAGATGATAGTTTAGCTTGCAGTGTCCTGTAAGGTTTCCGGTTATGGACCTGATCTCCTCTCAGTCCAGCAAGGCTTCTGTTTTCAGTTTTGAAGGTTCTTTGGTGTCCCATTCCAGTTTACTGAGAATAAATTTATAAAACAGTTTATTGAAAGAATAAAACTAACGTTTGAGGAGGTAATTTGTATTGTATACATATATCACAGACTTTACATATCACAGTTTGTTCGGTTAGTATTGACCACAGCAGACACCGTTGAATACGAAACGAGACATTACAATCGTTAGGTAGTTGCCACAATTACCTTTTTAGTTTTACTCTCCAACCAATCCGCTCGGTATTCAATTGTTTCGAATTCAACCATTGTACCGATGTCTCTTATTTTTTGAATTTTATCTTTGAACTCAATTTTCACTGAAAATAAATTTATTATTAAATTACGAGAAATAAATCTATGTATGATACCGTGTCCTTAAAGATAAACAGAATTGATGAGATGTTGAGAAGCTGCGTCGCGTGTATAAGTAAAATTAATACCTATTTAGAGGTACCAGCCGTTTTAGTAACTTAACGTATGCGGCTTCTTGAACCATCTGAACCCGCATGAAAAAAATTAGGTTATGACCTTTGTCATGTCAAATGCTTGACATATTTCTTATTGCATTGGCGTAGTGACTTGAAATTTCATATTATCAGTGGCGGTTTGTAATAATACAAATTAATTTTATGAAATTCATAAAATTCTAAAGATGTTAACATAATAAAAGAATATAAAAGAAGCGCACTAATTTTAAAAACATTGTTTTATTAACTAGATACATAGTTTTCTTAAAAAAATATGGCAATTCAGAGTTCGATTAAGTGCAAATTCTAGATTTTAAAAAAATGACAACGTGATCTTCAAGGCAAAGTTTAATTAGTTTCTAAATCAGAATAACTTTCGGAAAGTGATAGTTCATCATCGGATTCATTGGATACAGAGATCACCATAGGTTCGATGTTTAGTAGGTCCAGTTTGTTTTCTACTTCCCATGCTTCAGAAATAATTTTCTCTGTATGATTTATGTAATTCTGCCAGTGTTGCTCCGGTACATTTTTTACAACGTCATTCCATACTTTTATAGTGTATTTGAAAATCAAGAGAGAGTAAATTCCCAGAATAAAAACTAATTCGGTATGCAAAACTATAGTACAGTACGTGCGGTAAAACTTCAATATTTGTAATGCATTCTAAATTGTTTTTGTTAATTTCAATACAAAATTTATTAAATTTCTTGGACTATCACATTATTTTATGATCTTTCATTGTTACTACAGTAGGCCTAAGAGGATTAACGTGCGTCATAGGCGTAAGCAGATTAGAAAGGGATAATTGTTATTTAACGACCTCCGAATGGCAACAGCTTCTAATGACAGATATTTTGACTTATAAATAGTGCTCAAGTTTCTAGAAATGCAGTTATTTGATTTTCGACAAACGTGACAAATAGTAGTGACTAAAAATGGAAGCAGTTTGTGAGTATACGCCAGTGAAAAAATTAAAACTAGACCATTTATCGCTCAATGAAAAGAGTGCTGTAGTGAATGTGTACCACTATTTTAAACATCAAAATCCCTCAAACACTATTGACAGTGTAGTTGAAACAACATCTAAGGCAATGGGATATGGAAAATCTACAATATATAGAGTTCTAAAGGAGGAAAAATCAGGTGGAGTAACCTCACCAAAGCCGAAACCAGGTAGACCAAAACTATTAAAAGTCAACGTGGACGAGTTTTTTAAAAATGCTATTCGTAAGCTTGTTCACTCATTTTTTATAAACAAGCAAATACCAACTTTAGATAAAGTTTTGCAAGCCATTACGAATGATGTTGATTTACCCACAATAAGCCGGGATAAACTATGGAAAACGTTACATGAGTTAAACTTTAAATTTGAAAAAATGGTAATTGATTCTGAAGAAATTGTATGTTGGAGAAGACAGTACCTCAGAAGAATACAACAAGTTAAAGCTCAAAATAAAAACATTTATTATTTAGATGAAACATGGGTTAATGAAGGACATTGTGTAGGAAGAGTTTGGAAAGACAAAAATATAAAATCATCCCATCAAGCTTTTCTAGAAGGATATACTACTGGTTTTAAGGAACCTATAGGAAAAGGTAAAAGATTAATTATTTGTCATATAGGCAGTACAAACGGTTTTCTTGAGAATGGTTTACTCTTATTTGAATCAAAAAAAACCGTTGATTATCACGAAGAAATGAATGGAGACGTGTTTGAGGAATATTTTGAACAGATGATTCAATTCATACCAAAAGGATCGGTTATTGTAATGGACAATGCAAGTTACCACTCCAGATTACTTGAACCTTTACCAACCACTAAATGGAAAAAGGATGAAATTGCAAAATGGTTATCTTCTAAAAATTTAGCCTTTGACAATACAATGCTGAGGGCAGAATTGTTAACTATTGCTAAAAAACATAAGCAAAATTATAAAAAATATAATATTGAGGAGATAGCCAAAAAACGAGAAATTGAAATCCTTCGTTTACCACCCTACCATTGCGAGCTGAATCCGATAGAATTGATATGGGCTCAAGTTAAAGGTTATGTTGCCAGAAATAACACTACTTTTAAATTATCAGATGTTAAAAATCTCTTCAATAAGGCAATATCTGAAGTAACAAGTGAAAATTGGCAAAAATGTATTAGACACGTTACAGAAATAGAAAAAAAAATGTGGGAGCTAGATAACATAATTGATATTACTATAGAGCCCATTGTAATTTCTCTAGAATCAGATGGTGAATCTTCTGACACAGAGTGCGAGGAACCATAACTTTAAAATTATTAATTTATGTACTTTAATTTTATTTTTAGATTTTTATTTTTTAAGATTTAATATTGTCGTATTTTTTGCATGTTGCTCGTCAAATTTTATCCTTGCGGTTGGTTTTTTTTTCTCATATACCTACTTAATTGTTTTTTAAGCTCCTCATATTAATTTATAAATAATTGTAATTATCTGTACATATTATATACATATTTTGTAAATAAACATATGCCTAAAACAAAATGCCTAAAATAATATTGACTTTTTCTTCATTTTACCCAAATTAAATTACTACTTACGAATTATGTTTATCTATCTAAAATTGGTAATCTAGGTATAAATAACTAAAACAAATTAAATATTTCTATTTCCATATTAATTTAATTTTGAAAACGCACGTCTATGGTTTACTGCCTTTAACACTGATAACTGCAAAACATTTCAGGGAATTTACTCTCTCTTGATTTTCAAATACAGTATAAGACTTCAGTAGGTGACCTTGCAGTTTTCGTAATAGCTTGGTCATAATGTCTTTTAGTTTCTGACCATACCATTTCGATTTCATTAAAATGGCAATGATAGGGTGGTAGCCTGAGAACACAATGACCATGCTCGGCAGCGTATTTGTCTAAATGATAATTTTTTTCTGGCAAAACTTGCTTTTCAATTATATTCCAAACAGCATCCTTTAAAATGTGATCTGGAAAAGGAATATTCTTTTTTTTGAGCCATTCTAACATGCGTGTTTTACTCCAACTTTTTCTTGGGATTTCTTCATCCAGGCGACTGTGATACGTTGCGTTATCCATTATAATTAACGATGGTTCTTCCAAGTTTACAATTAGTTGCTGTTTAAACCAATTTTCAAAATTTTCGGTGTTCATGTTATCATGGTAATCGCCTGTTTTTTTATTGCATTTAAAAATAAGCGATGCAATTGCCACAAAACCTTTTTATTACCGGCATGAACAATTACATATCGTGTCCCACTTCCAGTTATTTTTAAATCACTGTGTTTAGTACCATCTTGCCACATTCTTCTGTCCCCGCTTTTACTAAAAACCCATGTCTCATCCAGAAAAACAGGTGTAAAGAGCTTTTCGCTTTTAGCAGCATGGTATTTGTTCAAAAATAATATTCTTTTTAATCTGACTGCAGGCATTTCCAATAAATGTTTTCTTCCATCCTGTTTTTTGAAATGAAAACCCATTTTTTTAATTCCTAAATATAACGAACCTTTGGAAATCTTAGTTTCTGGAGACTCTTCGATAAATTGCCGTAAAATAGTTTCTACTGTGATTTTATCCTTTCGCGCATACATTTTATAAATTACTTCCCTCAAACAATGCAGGGTATTTTTTGTAATTCGGGTTTTGCTCCGGGAAACGCTTGCAGACATATTTCTTCTAAATTCGAAATCTGTAGCTCTGTTTGGTTTTTCAAGATTATATAATGTGCTTTCTGGAACTTTTAGTGCTTCGGACGCTTTTTGAATTGCCTTAAATCGAGATCCTAAATCGTTTTGAAAATAGTTTACTACATTAAGCATAAGTTTTTTTGGATTCATCAGAATATCGCATTTTTATAGCTTATTTTGCGTTATGACATTAACATGAAATCAAAATTTGACGTAACTTCAAAAACGTGACATCTAATAAATTAGTTACGACGTTCATTTTTGTTGGTAATTTTTTGTTTCAACCGATTTATTAATAATAAATAAGGATGGTCTTATTCTAAATGGGTATAAAATTTACTATATCACTCCCGCGTATCTGATTCAAAGTAAGTCAAATCTCGAGACAGCCATAGCAAGACGCGAATCGCTTTTGACGCGCGCTCGAGGCCGTCTAGACGTTGGTTCACAACGTGTGGTGATGGTTAATGCGCAGTCTAAACAATGAGAAAACTGAGATAATAGACTAGGAATAGTAAAATTAGGGAACCTGGATGAAAAAGGTTAAGAAAAAGTACCACCGCACCGCCTTGCATTTTCAATAGTTTTATTATGTCACAATATATATATAGCGTCTTTTGTTTATAACAACACATCGAGAACTTACTCTCGATCCATAAAATAAATATATAAAGAATAATACTAATAAAAAGAACTGTACAAATAGAATTCACACAATAAATAATAATTAAATTTAAAAAAAAATGGACGACTTTTATCGAGAAAATAATGAATTCATCAAATTAACTACAGGATACCATTCAGTTTAAATGAACTGCAGCAAATGAAAATCAAAACACAGGAAACGATTTTCTAGTAGAGAGCATAGCGCCTAAATATAAGCAACTCTAATTAAAATTTGACAGATATCTTCGACCATTAAACATACTAGATGAGTAATACACAATTCTGGTCATAAATTTGAAGACAATATTCCAATTTTTTATCAAAACTATTAATTTTGTTAATTGATTCGAATTATACAATAGTGTCAATGTCATTGTCATTTTATATAAGCGACGTCGACACATTTACTGAAAAATACCGAAATATTCTGATTGGTATGCTATTCATAAATTTGAGGTGGAAAAAAGAATTAATCTGGATTTTAATGTCGACTTCAGGCAATCTGTGCGTTGACTCTTCTAGTAGGTTCATTATTCGGAAGTAGAATTAAAACGTAAAACTAAATGATATGGACGTCAAAAAATAATAGTTCAATACTATTGATATGGGATTCTTTGAACCATGAATTACTATTGTATGAACAATGTTAGTTTTAAAATAAGGAGCTGGCAAAAGATAAAAATTTGCAGTGTCAACGAAGAATTTATACACTAAACCTTCTTTTCTTGACTCGGAAATATAGCAACAAAAATAACACCTATATCCGAATATTCATCTCCAACTGACCAAAAAACGAGCAGAATCAATTTAGTCAGCCATGAAACACGCATACAACTATGGAATTGAGTGTAAAGAAGAGAAAAGTGTATGGCGGAGGCTTAGCTGTGACATAAGTTAACGAATGCATAGTTGAGGTTAGTTACAGCAGACTTTGCAAATATTTCAATGTCTCCAATATTCGAAAAGCGAACTGGCTCCTTTCTTAATTATTTTGTCCTATTAAAATGTATGCAAGATGCTTAAAAGACTAAATCCACTTCAAATATTTAAAAGAAGTGAATTATTTAGATATATTTGTTGACTGATTAAACTTCAGCGGATCTAGCTGAAGTTTATTTTTGTGATATTCAAATTAGTTATTGCATTTTTTTATACAGCGGTAATTTTTTGTTAAACTGAATCAACATAGATTCGGGACCACCGTATGAAAAGAGAAATCTATTAAAATATGTAAGAAATTTCACAAAAAGGAAAATATACACAACACGACAAAAGAGAGGCCATTTAAAACATGGCAGAGCATACAAAACTGAATGTGGCAAAAACCTAAAGGCCGAAACCCACTAGCAAAAGATCAAGCCACGCCGTCAATTCTTCCATTTAATTAACTATGGTGCTTATACACTGGACCCACGCGATATCACGACACGCCGTTCGACGTGTGGAGATTCTAAATTCTCATAAACTTCCGGCGGGTGTTTACATAATATGAAATGCACCTCTTACTTTTCTAGCCCAGCAGTAGATTATTCAAGTTTTGTCGGATCGAGGTAATATTGCGCAAAGAAATGCAGCAAGAGCTGGTAAAAGAAAAGGTACGAATTAAAATTTATAGCGTATCATCACGTGCACACATCACCCACGTCGTAAAACGACGGATGACGTGATATGGCGTGCTGGTAGTGAACTTCGAGACTATGTGTTTTTTCGAATATCTCCAACTTTCGATTTAAAAAAAAATTGCAGGCTAGAGATACAGCGGATATTCGATCACTATCCGGCACTCATTTTACTATTCGGATACCGAATAGCTGCGAACTATCAGACAGGATACCAAATAGTAAATTTTCATGATATTTAAGAAGATACACACAATAAACTTGCTTGTTTTTCGCAAAACAACATGAAATCTACGTAAGCGTAGTAGACCTGTTACAAATCGTAACAGGTCGAAACGCCTTGGGCGTGCTAAGCAAAATTCTATTGCCGGCTGGATTTTCGGATATCCGACTGATGGTCTATTCGGTAACCGTTATCCGGCCAAGCTAATGTCCGTTGCATCTCTACATTGACAACAAATTGGGTGCATATCTATCGGGAAAATATCGAGACGCCAATCCTCAACTAGACAACTGAGTAACACCCTGTTGCAGAGTCATACAGAAAACGGCTAATTAGGTTAAAACAGTATTAAAAAATTTACGTCAAAAAATTATTGAAGATGAGGTAGATAAACGTTCAATAGCCGGTCAAAAAGTATCGAGCAAATTCCTTTTCATCCACAAGTTTTGAGCAAATAAAGACAGCAACGTTTGCTGACAAACGTCTAAGAGCTACAATCGACAATGTAATCGCTGCCAAACAGTAGGTTTGATCACGTGACGTTAGTAGTAGGTAAGTATAATTTCCACCAGATGTCGTAACGTGAACAATAGAAGTCGACTGAAAAAAGCCCAACATTTTAACCGTTTATATACCTGTTTCAACGTTCCCCGATTTAACTGATATTGGAATCAATTTTGAGATACCAAAGGTGTAAATACAGTGAAAATTAGGTTAATTATGTTTTAGTTATGCCACGCTCAATAAAGTTCATATAATACCCTTCTTGGTGTGCGTCATTGATTGTTAATGTCTTTCTAACACATTACGTTGGAAGAAATGGAAAAAAAGGCAGGTCTGTGATTAATCCTAATCAAAATATCACAATAATGAACCGTTTAAACGTAGTACAAACGTTAACCCTAATCTTTGATTCACAAAACTTTGATTGGTTGATGTTTAGATTACGCGCAAACGCGACCTATCAATCGGGCGAAATTACATCGTTCAAAATACGATGCAGACGTTCCTTTCGTAGCGGCAATGTGACTTACGTATTTTTCTAATATCCCACTGACAGTTCTCGTCAGGTCTGTACTTTGTTGTTTACGGTCAATTATTATTTATGAAAAGTGAATATTAATCTTATTGTTAGCATTTTATTTATTCAAATGCAGGACTATACTTACTATACTGTATCCATCGAACAAACAGAGCGACCCAAACAACGATAGATGCGTGATCACCATGCGCCTTTGCATCTATTGGCTAAAATAAATATGCCTCCAAGCGCTGGCCAATCGGATTTAACTGCAATCGGCCGGCGGAATTCATTGTCCATACAGAGTTGGAGAGATCACGTGCACTATGCATGCTACTGTTTTGGAACACTCTGTTGCTTGGATGGACAGAGTATAGTATTAAATTATTTTATTATGTAAATTGAATATACAATTTGTTTTATTTTGCAGTGTTTTGATATCCCAAGTATTATTAATTTCATAGCCTTTTCGAATTTGGCTGAATACGATCCTGATGATTTTATTTATCAAATTGAAGGTTAGCTATATGTCAAAATAACAAATTAAATATCGACATACCCAAAACCCGGATATACGTCACAAACGATGACGCACACCAAAAAGGCTGTTATATGAACTATACTCATTTTCTGCAAATAGTTTACACAACTTAATTTTTTAAATTACCTAATACATTAATACTCTCTCTTACACACGAACTTGCGAACATTATTTACCAAATTAATTATTTCTTTGTAATATTTTCGCGAATTTTGTTCGTAAAAATAATATTAGTAAGTTCATCGAGAGATTTCAATAAAGTTTGGACTAAAATTTGTTTTCGGCTTTACTATCAGCCGTAAAGGTTATCGGCGAGGGCGTGTTCCTCGACAGTTAGATACATGCCTTCTTCCTGATATGCTGAATCATGTTTAGCCAAAATACGCAGAAGCGGACGTAATTTTAACCACCATTGTTCCTTGGGAATACGTTTTCTGAAAATAAATCAACCAGTTTACTAATTGTCAATGAACATTAAGGTGCGTCCTCACTGATGTTCTGCGCCGAGTCGCGCAGGGTAAAGGTGGATTTCCACAGATCCGTCATCCGAAAGTTTTGTGATTGGTGGAAAAATTCAAAATTGACAAGCCGCCAAATATATTATCGGAAAACGTTGCAAAATGTTCAACTTTTATCCGTCATCGGATCTGATTTTACCTAACTAATTCATGATCTGCTTTTTTTTAAAGCAACTAACAGTTTGGTGTTAATTGCAATTGTGTTGAGAAATAGAAGGAAGATAAGAAATCCACCAAAAAACTGACGTATATGCTATCACTTGTCGTTCAAGTAACCAAACTTTAAAGTGATACGTCACTATTTTTGTTACTAAAATGTACGATTTTTTCCAAGCAATGGAAATTGATATTTTCATTCATCCGATACGACGTGATACGACTAACAAACGGACATCGGAAGACAGATCTGTGGAAATCCACCTTTAGTCGTTCACGAACGTTCACAAAACGCAGAACGTCCAATTAGTGATTCGTTTGTGGAGGATCCAGTTTTTTCCGCGCATGAAAGTAAAGTACGCCTAAACAAATAGACGACCAAACTGAACAACGTTCGCGAGCAAACTTCTTTGATGTACCGACTCCTGAACGTGCTCGGCATGGCTCGGCGCGGAACAGCACATCAGTAAATAAGCCCAATTAGTTACCTGTGAATCACAGATCAAGGTGGTATTTCCTAAATCTATATCTGTGATTCGCCGGAAACAAGTACAATCGCTATGCTATAACCCTTCCTAAGTACCGTTCAAAAAAGTAATTAGAAAATGTTTTGTAACATTTAACTTACTCAAAATTAGTTTCACCCTTCAAAGTTGATAGTGGTGTACATTTATATTGTCTTTTAAGAACGCCCAAGAGACAAGCAGTATTTGGATCCATACAATTGGGTTTTCCATCTTTCATATTAGACTTCAACTGACAAACGAACCAATCAACTGCTTTGGCGGCCATTTTTGTTCCCAAATTTCTGTCGAATGGTGTGGGCGAGCCACCTTGTTGCATGTGACCTAAAAGAACAATTTTTCATACATTATAATTATGAATAGGAGCACAATATGCAACTGTCATACGTCCCTCCATTTCCATATTTTTCGCTATCACAAATACAATTTAAATAGGGAAAGTACTAAGTGAGAAAATCCTACTTTTTACTGCGAACTTTTGTGAAATCTTCGGACTAAATAGGCCCATGGCCAAATAATTCACCGAAGGCTTATGGATATCTCCATTTCTGCCTTGTCCAAGGTCAAATAACGATTAACCAAGCAGCTATATGGAATTACTATTTCTCATGGTTTCGTTAACGAAAATGGTAATCAATTTAGGACAAAATAGAAACAAAATTGCATGCCTATTGATTTCTATCGGAACTGCTTACCTAAAATGTTCATTCTGGAACTGAATAGACCTTTTCCTTCTTCAGCATACAAACGATATATGAATTCGGTGTTATAATTATCGGATGCTTTTTCATTACGCAAAATCAAACCTCTTTGTACACCTTCTGACATTTTAGCAGCCATGTGGTATACGTCTTCTTGCAGTTCTTTGATGGTGAATTTTTCTTCGTGTATATAAGCCGCATCAGCTCCACCAGCCAATCCTGCAAATTTATTTATATTTACCGTCAACCATTTCTAACTATTAAATAAAAAACTTTCAACAATCAAGAAAATAGGTGAGATTTTTTGATTGAATCTTTTTATCCTTCAACTCGATTGATCTGCAAATCTTCAGCGACTTGAAAACCTGCATCTGAGCGTAATGGCAGAATCATTGGAACCATAATTTTTACACAAAATACATATGACAGTAGAACAGTTTGATTATCCTGATTTACGGAAGAACGAGAAGGTCATAACCAGGACCGGTATTCTGGACTATCTGAGAAGGGAGCATTCCCGGGAACGCTCCCAGGTTAGGTAGTTCACTTTCACTCTCGGAAACAAAAATATCGTATTCTTGAACGCTCGAGAGTGTCAGAGAGAAGACAATAACGGTGCACACAGTCAATTGTCAATTAACATACCAAAAAGTGTGTTGAAGTTCAGGAAACTCAATAAAAGAAGAAGTAATTCAAAATTTAACCTCACATGGTCACATTTCCGTTTTGTGTGGAAAAGGCATTATGGCAAAACAGAAGATAATCAACAAATGGAATAAACATAAATCATAAGATTATATTATGTGGGAGAAGTAGACATAGACATTCAAGAGAAGACAACAGAAAAGATAGATGAAGAAGGAAATCAATTGAAAAATATAAAAAAGACAAGTTAATGATGAACAAATTGAAACGAGGAGAAGATGAAGGACAAAATGTATTAAGAAATCATAGGAAACAAGGACAAACCAAAACAGGGAAGAAATTACAGGAAATGGAGACATTACAAAAAAAATTATCTGGGCATATACTAAAAAGTGTGTTGAAGTTCAGGAAAAGCAATAAAAGAAGAAAAAGTAATTCAAAATTTAACCTCACATGGTCACATTTCCGTTTTGTGTGGAAGAAGCATTATGGAAAACAGAATATAATCAACAAATGGAATAAACATAAATAATAAGATTATATTATGTGGGAGAAGTAGACATAGACATTCAAGAGAAGACATGAGAAAAGATGGATGAAAAAGAAAATCAATTGAAAAATATAAAAAAGACAAGTTAATGGAAATGATGATGAACAAATTGAAACGAGGACAAGATGAAGGATAAAATGTATTAAGAAATCATAGGAAACAAGGACAAACCAAAACAGGGAAGAAATTACAGGAAATGGTTATCTGGGCAACTATTAAAATAAATTGTAACACTATGGGGCTTCTTAAAAATCAAATTTGTTATACATGGTATTAATGGGCAAAGTTGTTGTTTCTGGACCAATTTATCTATTGATGGTAAATTAGATAGATAGTAAACAATACTTGATACTAAATAAAAATTTACCTGCCAAAGTAGCCAAATACCCACAATATCCTCCCATAGTTTCAATGACGAATACTCTTCTTTTAGTTCCTTGTGCCGATTGTCTGATCCGATCGCAAATTTCAGTGATTTCGTTCAAAGCAGTATCACATCCTAAGGAAAACTCTGTACCTGGTACGTTGTTACTGATGGTACTCGGAATAACCATTATCGGAATACGGAACGCTTCATATTTATCGCGATTTTCTACGAAATGAAGTCCCGCTTGATATCCCTATATATAAAAATATTACATTATTGATGGCGTTTTGTATATGTAATGATATAAAACGTAAATCACCTCAAATCCACCAATAATAAGTAGTCCTTGAATTCCGTATTCCGCTAATTTCCTAGCTACATCATCCATTTTGTCTACCGGCAAGGACCTTTTCGTTCCCAAATAGGCACCGCCTTGGGCTACCCAACCCGTTACATCGGACCAAGCTATATTAATAAACAAGTTGTATTATCAAGTTGGAACGAACCTATCTTAAAGTAGGAAATGTAATCAGTATAAAGACGCAAATGTATCAATACATAGCTTCCCAACAGATCCAAATTTATGCAAAGTGTGGCAAAAATTTTTAAAAATTGGGAAACCTATTTCCAAAAACATGTCAGTGTGTAGCAGGCACTACTTAGAAACAGATTATTAAGGTTATTTCACTCATTTCAATGAAATATTTTAATGTTCAGTGTTCAATACTTGTTCGCCTTCCACTATCGGCCGATTTCTGTCGCCAATGTATTTAAAAATGTCCACCAAACTAATTTTAACCAGCACCATCTTTCACAAAACAGCTTTATCGATTAAATATCGAAATTGAATCAAATGGACAGAGACAAGGAGAAATGAATGTGTTTATTGTTTTCCCCATTCCACTGACAGCTTTGGCATATACTGCAGCGCCCACTATCGGAAAAATTTTCGAGAATAACAGTATCCCTACGTAACACACAACAAAATCGTTTAATGCATAGAATAACTACACACTTAGTTAATGAAAAATAATCGTCTACAATACACTCTTAACTATAGTCAGTATAAGGCCACTAAATTCCTAGAGAAAAAAATGTGAAAATACGAGTGGCGACATCACTCTGCCAACATCATTTTACGGCACAAAATCGTTTACGAGGTTGCGTCTCTTCTTATATTTATCACTCAACGTTTCTACTCAAACATTACTGATGACAATCGACAACCGTCAAGTTGAGAAATTCCACTCTCAAATATAACTAAAGTGGGATAAAGGTCGTTATGTAGTGTACACATCAAATCTAAAAAACATGGTACTTACCCATCTTTTTAACGTTTCCAGCTAAAAGACCCTCCAAACCATCATGAATTCCGATGACAGTGTCGCCACGGTATATGCAGTTTCTAACAAACGAACGCACCGCGGCGTTCATACCACAAGCCGGAGCTCCGACGTGAATTACACCCAATACGTAACCTTCCTGGGAAAATAAATATTTATCGTATCCTAATTAAAGGCAATTGTTAAATGCATTTTATTTTCGGACAGTGTCATCATTAATATATTTTCTAATCAAATACTTTTATTTTGACAATCTACTGTCTATAAACAATAGATTTAAGTATTGGGAACTGACAGGTGGGCGTGGCCTAAAAAACATGTCGGTAAATTGTAACCCATATGATAGTAGTGTGAATGAACAAAATTCAATTGAACTTGAACATTTCTGAAAAATTTTCTTGGGAGGGTCAAAGTAAAAATTGGGGCAGAACTTTTGGACAATTAAATGTGGAATAAATCGTGAAGAGTAATAAATATGTGACAACAATTACCATGCTTTGTATCCAAAAATCATATGCCAAGAAAATATTATTTTGTAGAAAAGGGTATCAGTTAGAAGTTCTTTTATGTACCAAAATAATTGTCTATAGCCACTAAAGTACTTCGGAAAGTTTGATTCTTTACCACCAGACTGCTTGATTCAATTGGTCTGTCCCCAATACCGTAAACAGTTACCTTATATTAATCTATACGCAGAATACTGAAGCTGCTAAAAGATATTCATTATTCCAGAATAACACTATAAGAATGAGTTATAGTTGGTTCTATTGACTATTCTTTGTATTAGTTCATGAGAAAGTGCACCAATTTTATGCTCCTCACCATAATAATATTTAATATTTTAAAAGCAAGTAAAGGTATTAGTTAAAGAAAAGAAGACAAAGCAAATATAAATGATATGCTATATGTGAACAGTGTGCATTAGATGACTATTAGAGAAAGGAAACAAAAACATAAAGCAAATTATTAATATTAGTAGCAGTACCTAGCTGGCTAATGTTTAGACATTATTAATTGATTATTATCATTATTGTACAGGAAGAAAACACTCAAAATACTCTGTGCTTAATTGATCTTTGATCCTTTTTAATTACGATTAATTTTAGTAATAGCTTGAGAATTTTTCTATAATAACAGAAAAAGTAAAACCTTTTCAAAGGAGCAAAACAAGAATTATCCAATTGTACCGCAAAGTCACCAGCGGCATCGATGCTTTATTTTGTAATCTTTGGTGATACCCACACCGTTCACTAACTTGATAAACCTACTCAAAGGAAATGCTAGGTACCAAAAACGTCCAATCATTAGCCAATTAGTTAACAGTAAGCGGACATGAATTCTTTAGATTATGGTACTTCTTCTACTGAATTCAAGTCTAATAATTTAACAAAAATTAATCTACTCACCGATCCCCACAACGTATCTTGCTGCTAATAGAATACCATGTTAAAAGAAATGAAAAACCACATTAACAAATTATCGAATTAAAAACAATATATAATTCGAAATATCAAAATTTTCTTTGAATTACTTCAAGAATTTCGTTTTTAGTTCGATAATTCATAAGTAAAACGAATATTGTTAATTTTATTATCAATAATCACACTCTTGAGTAAGTAAATATTCTGGATATGTAAATTAGATTTTGTAGTATGTTCCATGGAGTGGGATCATTGTTAATATACCCATTCAAATACATCAGTTCCACCAAAAATATAAAATAAAATAAATTTGTTAATATACTTAGAATTAATTAAATAATAGTACTGGATAGTTTTGTCTCACCTTAAGAACACATTCCAGTAAATCTACTGATATTGATTGAAATATGTAAGAAAGCTTGTTTCTAATAACAAAACTGGTCACCTAGACCGAAAGTATGTAGGCACTTGAGGTGTTAAACCGATATCCGGCTTTTGGTATTTTATTAAAGTATATTAGTACTAATTTGCAAAAATTAATTTAAAAAATTTTTAAACCGAATATTTTAGGAGAAAACTGGAAATTAAGAATTGCTTAATGTTTGCAACTCTCACTACAGATACGTCACATACTTAAAGATGAAGTTAGCCACTTTCTGATTTAGATGTTTTATGAACTAAGAGCCAGTTACAAAAAGGCCATTCGAATTTGAAGTTTGAAGAGCCGTAAAATTCCATAATATATATGAGTGTTTTGTTTACAGTTTATACGAGCTTGACGTTTCAATATTATAAAAAAATAAAAGCATTGTGTTAATATTTTTTTAGTTAAGTTTAGTTAGTTTTTCTCCGCAATTTTTCAAGTTGGAATAATGTCAATATCATATAAATCTTGGTTTGTATCATACTGCATAAACACAACAGTTATAACGCCTCATAAAAAGTTTGTAACTGTGCCTGCAGTAGTAGAAGTTAGACGAAAATTGTGTTTTGAGGCTGCTAGAAGAAACTATAAACATACTACAACTATAGTTACTACTGCTGTGAAGATCATTTTGATGTAAGTAATTATATATGTGTGTGTAGAAAACATCGATATATTTAAATATGTTTGATTTTAAGTTTGAAAGTGACATGGAAAATTATGTTGATGGGAGGGAAAATTATTATACTTCATCACGATTTTAAAAAAGAAGACATCAGAATTCTGGTCCTATGTTAACTCTTATGTAGCTAACTTCTCTTTTAGGTTATGTAGGTCACAGCATAAATGGCGAACTAATTAAATAATCCAAAAGTTGAATTTTCAAATCGACATAAGAACCTTGTGAGAATAAAAATATGAAAAATAATTGATTCCCCATTATGATTTTGTCCTCCACTAACTATTAACATTGAGAAAACATCATATTTTTGTTAAGTTTAACACCCCATTGCCATAATCAGTTAAACCACTACGAAAATCCAGCTCTAGGAAGTGATTGACTTTGTCCAATTATAGATAGCATTAGAAATATAACAAGTTAAATGCTTCGAAACCCCACTTTGTCAGCTACTTCCTTAATTGTCGTCCAATGTCAGAAACTTAACTTAAGTACAACTTTTATATAGAGAAAAGGACCCTACTATTCAAAATCGCAACCATCTTTTCAAGTATCTTTACATTTGACAAAATATTGATGTAACTGATGTATATCTACATATTACCAACATTTATGGTTATTGCTACATTAATAAACTTACATTAAAGATGATAATGAAACTTAAAACAACAAATATCCAACGTGTAGGTACTAGACAAAAGCAACTTACTACATTATTAACTATGTACTACTGACCATTCAAAAACCAGGAGGAGTAATTTTATAAGCCTAACTCACACTACTAAAAGTTACTAAAGAGCGTGTTCCGAAATAATTGTGTTCAAAATATATTAAATATGCCCCTATTCACTTGACGAGAAAACCAGCCGTTCATAGATAACCTTTATATACTAAAAATGATTCTTGAGATGTGAACAGTGTGTTTGATATTATGTACTGGAAAATTGAGGTTAATCGTTCAATAGAATTGCTTATTGAAGTTCTGCAAAGAACTTATAACGAAATAGAGTGCAAAACTGAGTAAAAATGATAAAATAAGAATGGAATGAAAGTAAATATATTTTATGTCAAATAATTCAAATATCAGGAAATGTCAATTGTAAAAATTGCTGTTTGAAACTGGGTGCAATCTGAACAAACAGAGATCTACAGAATTGCCAGCTTAAATTAAAATTTCTCCTCCTGGTTTATAAATGAGGTATATATGGATCAGTTCTAGTTATTGTAATGGGTAATTGGCACAAAATAAATATAGACTTTTTATATAGCTCAAACCAATATTATTAGGGTACTAAATTGGAGAAATTTTTTGTGTTATCGTAATTATACACGTTTTAAAACGTAATCAAACTCACGTGAATGAAAACGCTTCGTGACACGTAAGTTCTGTCATCTTGTTTGCTTACAGACCATTCCAGAACACATGACTTTGACAGGTCAGCCATATTGTTCTGGAGGACAACCAATCAGTTGGAGTTGAAGCTTGTGGGTTTTGGCATGTGTTGTAAGTCAGTTGGTTGTCGAGACAGACTTTGTAGAACAATGTCAATGTAATATAAATTTTATTTAAATAATAAAAACTTTACAAATAACACATGGCGCAGTCAGTGAACTGTCTCTGAATTAAATTAAGTAATAATTAAAATTTCAGACGACGAAGAAAGCAATCAACAGAGGAGTTATGCGATTCCATCGAAAGACAAGGGCAACAGATTCAGGTGCAAGCCCTTATTTTTAAATATAATACCTACTTCTACTGCAAATTTTTTCCGTTTTCTTCTTTCAAATCTCTCATATCTTGAAGCTGCAGACTCATCTGGTTTCCCATTAGTGGTGTAGCCCATATTTTGGGTAGGAATCCAGTCAGGATGCATGTTTTCCTTTAAGGCACTGGGTTTTCCTAAATTTATTTTTGAAACTTATTTATGAAGAAAAATTGACTGATATAGGTACACTAACTAACCTTCGATGAAATGTCGAGAACACACCTTCCAAGTTTCAAGTTGTGATTCACTGAGGGGGCCCCGTTTTAAAGCACTAATCCATGCATCGCGCCGTTGCACAGAGATCAATCAAATAGTCATCTCGCTTGGAAATCCGGAAATCGAAAAAAAGATACCGTATCTCTTGCTCCGCGCATTCCACACTTAACAACACTACAAAATGATGGCATTTTAGATAATTTTAAGAACTTATTACTAATTAAAGTCCAACTATCATTCGTTGTTTACCAGTAAACAATGGAAACTAAATAGAATATGACATGTGTCATCCAGAACAATATGGCCGAACTGTCAGTGACGTAATTCTGGAATGGTCTATTACATGTTGACGTTCAGCTGACTAGTCTAGAGATGGTAGTTTTTAAAAGAACAATTTCGACAATCGATGTCAGTATTAACATGTTCAATCTCCAGTTAAAAGCATACTGTTAAATTTTAAACCACGATGAACCCTAACTATGAAAGTAACAACTCTGAATAAATAATAACAATAAATACTTTTACAAAGATTAAATAACCAATCAGTATTAAAACAATATTTTGTGTATGAAATGTATAAAAATTAATAAAAAACCCAAAATAAATATTATAAAATCATGCTGTCAAGCATTATTAGAAATATCGTGTACAAAAAAAACCCTTTCAACAAAAACTATACCTTTGTTAGATGCTTCTGGTAGCAAAGATTAAAATTAGTATTAGGTAGTGCATATCTTTTCACGTCATTTCATGTCATGCCATAAAGCAAGTTGGATGTGTTGATCGTTATTTAAAATATAATATAGAAGTATAAAAAGCCATTCTTTTCGGAATACATGAACGTAAAAAATAATTTATTGATCGTTTCCACGGTTTGTTGATTGTAAAATTCAACTGCAAAGTGAACACAGCTTTACTACACTCAAGTTTAGTCAATGAAGATTTTTTATTTTCCAATCTAAATGAATTAATGTAATTTGGATAAAACATTTTGGTAAGTTATCAATATTAGACAATAGAAAATTCCATTTTTTTTGTAAAAAATGATCAATTTCTAATTAACTCAATTTAATTGACATCTTTTATGATTATACTTTTAATTCAGTTTATTATGTGTCCCAATAGAGTGATTCTTGCAACTGAAAAAAATGCAAACCCGAACCATTTAAAAACTTACTTTTTCTTTGCTCTCATAAATTTCTTTAGGTGGTTTGAGACGAGTTAGGAGTTTATAAGTCTCCAAATTTCTTTGGAATGACTTGCCTCTAAGTTCTACAGCTAGATCCCATTTCTTTTCATCCATAGCCTACAAACAAAATTTAGAATAGACATATATGTGTAGTACAATATTATAACCTCCCTTTTTGGCATAAATAAACACACTTACTTTTGCTACTGCTTTAGTTTGCTTTACTCCTTCCATTAAAGGAATCCTCACAGCTTGATTACCATCCAATGATATTACGCATGCTTCAGTCGCTTCGGTAGATTCCATCAACGCCATGACTGCTTCAGCACCCATTCTAGAACCCTAGAATCAAATTACAATAGCTTTGATATTTTTGAAACTGAATTGAAATTTCACTGGGTGTTGCTTGTCCTGAGGATACAAAATATATTTTCCGAGTGGATAATATTAAAGTTTTTGTAGAAATTTAGAGGAAAAGAAACTCACGATGTAGACATTTTTACGAAATTTGTAATTAACATTCAAGTTGATTTATCATGAAGAGATATTACAATTTAGGGGCGATAACCATCACTATGAGAGGTGTACAATTTAAAAGCAATAATGTTTGTTAAAAATATTTACCAATACTCTATCGAAAGCTGATGGATTGCCACCACGTTGTACGTGACCGAGTACGGTGATTCTTGTATCTTGATGCAAATTTTTAACAACGACATCTTTGACTTGTTCTGCTGTGATTGGGTCGCCGTTTCTGTCTATTGCTCCCTCTGCTACGATGATGATATTCAAACGTTGACCTGCTGCTCTTTCCTATTATATTATAATTCAAATTAAGAAAAGAGATGAAAAATTATTGAATATCAAGAACACCCTGGAAGATTTTCGGAGATAGTTAAAATAAAAGTTTATTCAGTTTGGTACTCCTACAATTCAACAAATAGAACGCATTTTCAACATAAAAACTACAAAACTATGAAATTTGAAATGAAATTTTAGGAAAGTATTCTCAGAAGACTAGTCTACTTGGAAAAAAATTAACAAGAGCGCAACCAAAAGGATTTCTGTTTTATGAATGATAAATGTAAAAGTAGTGAAAATATTCGAAAATCCACTTTTCAAAACTAAAAATACTCATAACTCGACTAATTGGAGATATAGAATGTTCTAGTCTTCACCAATCAATTTAGGGGAAACTTTTACATATGCCATTGAATTTTGAATCGATATTTCCAAGCATTAAGGGAGTTAGCAATGAGCAATTTTGTTCAAAATTTACGACAAAAAAAATTTTGCGACATGAAAAATGCTTAAGATTCGTAACAATGGGTTTTTTGGGACTCAAAACAGTTAAACTAGATTCAAGTAGGGAGAATTTTCCGTAATGACCATTTATTTTTATATAATTGGCAGTAACAGTAATAATGGAAATTAAGCAAATTATCATTATTCTCGATGAAAAATAAAAATTTTCAATTTAAAAAACATCTTCCAGTTTGTTCTTAATTCATAACTATTATCATGCCAAAGTAAGCAAATTATAAACAATATAAACATGCAACTGTTCATGCAGTATTTGTTAATAAAATCAGTAAATCAGTAACAACAATACATTTTTTCCATTACAATAGAAAGTTTTATTAATCATAGTATTGTTATTACTTATACAATAATTATAACTAGAGCAAATGTCACAGCCAGGCGCTAAATAAGCAACGTGCTATAAAGCCGGAATAAAAGTAATCAACATAAAAATAAACAGTTATCAATAGGACGGTTAATGGGCGAAATTAATATTAATTAAATGTGTCCCTGAATGAATTATTATAATGTGCGGGTATTTTTCATTTTCATAAGTGTCCAATAAAAAGAATTTTTAACAGAAGCTCATACTGAAATAATAGTACCATAAATTGATCAACATCTCTAATAATATTTTCATATTTTGAAAGACTGCCACATTGGAAGGAATAAACTAAATATTCTTGACAGAACAGCACATCAAACTTTTTTCCATAATTTTCACAAATAAATTAATCCCTTATAAAATGTTTATCGTTCGTTCATGGTAGATGGACATTTTGGCTAATAAATCAATCCCTATAAAAAATTCTATCGTACAGTTTAACAAATAAATTCAATCCCTTTAAATATTTTATCGTACTCTCATGAAATTCTTGAAAATCAAATAATCCCTTGTGAAAAATTAATTGTATGCCCATGGTAGCTGAAAATTCTTGCAAATAAATTAACCCTTTTAAAAAAATTGTTTATTCCCATAGTAAATTGACATTTTTACAAATAAATTCACTACTTATAAAATTTTTATATGGAAATTGCTAATAAATAAATCCCTATTAAAAAAAAATTGTACGTCCAAGGTAAATGGTATTTTAACAAATGAATTAAGCCCCTTAATAAATCATACATACATACGCCTATGAAACGGAGTAACGGTTAGGCGGTGACTAATCCATAAGTTTTGCCCCTACCTAAAATCACACAACGTGGCTAAAGAAGTTTTCACTTCAATAAATCTCAATTTAAACAATGCAAAGTATACACAAATTACACTTTCCATCTTTGTATTGTATAATTTCTGTCTCGAGATATTTGACTACCTAGAGCAAGATTATAATATTTCCACTGTATAAGATAAGGAAAATTATCACCTGGTATATTACTCAAAAAAGGAAAAAGAAGAACACAGGGATGTAATGTCATAAAATGACAGTAACTAATCAGAGTATTTGTTTTAAAACCGATTTACCATTCAATATAAGAAAACTGAAAATTGAACAAAAATTATGACATTTAGATATATAGGATTCAATAATGTAACTGAAGATTTTGAACACCCTGTAAGGAGATGTTTAATTCTCAATCATGGAATACGTTCAACGAAAGCCCAACTATTAAGACGTATAAGTAAATTTATTATAATTAGTTGGATTAGTCAATATTGACTTTTCTTTAAAGCTTAACATTTCAACATAACCCAGAACACTCTGTGAGAACACACTTAGAAAACAATAGCTTATTTTTCACGGACTATTAGAAAATTCAATGAAATACAGAGTGTCCTATAATATTAAAATGTAGCTTTAAATAATATACAAACTACTAAACTGTCAAAAATTTTACCGTTTCACCATAAACCTCCGTCCCATTGGTCATGGCTTACTCTGTATAATCATTATTGCAAATCAGATAAAAAGTATTAGAATAATATATCAACATAATGATTCTAAATGGATATTACACAACGAGCATGAGTATGAGTAGTTTCAGAAGCATGAATATCATCTTCGATCAAAAAACACACTAAAAGATTAACATCACAAAGGGCACTGTTGCTGGTGGTATCTGATATTGCTATCCTTGTTTAAGAATAAAATAATCGATTCAGTTTGTGAGTTATTCATCTAGTATGTAATGATCAAATAAAAAGATTGTAGGAAGTATATCAGATAAAACAATTTCGATACATTTCCTATAGCCTTTAGAACATAAAAACCTTCAACAACACCAAGAGCTTTTATAAAAAAAAACACAAAACAATGACGTCATCTAACGATTCAAACATTATTCCAGTAATACCTGCTGTCTATAACGTCATTAGATTTTAAATAAGCGAACTGGGAAAATAAAAAAAAATCCTTAAATATCTACATTTAAATTTTCGGCAATACCTGTTGAAGCTTTTCACAAATATCCTCGGGCCAATTTATTGGTGCAGGTTCTTCTGGTATAAAAACGTAATCGGCTTCGCAAGTCAAAGAAGTAACTAATCCTAAATAACTGTAATTAATTGCCAATTGGGTTAATTAATAATTTTAAGGGACCCTAAAAATTTCTTCATGTTGTCTACTGTGTATGTACAGTGTGTTTCTTCCTTCATAGTTTATTTTCGATTGGGCAATAAATTAGAGAAAAGTGTAATAAATAAGGTTCCATTTAAAATAATTATAATACAGGGTTCTTTAAAACTATGCAAAAAATAGCAATATTACTGTAAATATAACAGAATGGTAACTAGCTTGGAGCACGTGAAATGCAACAGTTTTCCGTCTAACTATTTTAGATTTGATCGCACAAAAAAATTGTGGATATCAAAATTGTTGGGAATTTTATACCCTATAAGATGATATAATGCAATATTTTGGAAAAACATTTAATTTTAGAAAAATTGAAAAAATTTTTGTAAAATAGTTTTTTAAGAGACAAACATAATTACAATAATAATACCGACTTCATAATATAGGAAAATACAGTAGTCCAGCCCCTGAAAACGTTGGTGTTATCATATTTCAAAAATTCAATATAGGTATATATATTTTTTTCAACCTCGCCGCATTTTTAATGAACATTAACGCTATCGATACGCGGTTTGTTGCAATCGATAGATAACTTATTATCTAGGCACACTACTATATTTTCCTATATCATGAAGTCGTTATTATTATTTTAATTATGTTTGTCGCTTAAAAAACCATTTTGCAAAAAATTTTCAATTTTCCAAAAATGAACTGTTAAAAAAATGTTGTTCCAAAATATTGCATTTTGTCTTCTTATAGGGTATAAAATTCCCTACACTTTTGATGCCCACAATTTTTCTGTACGATCAAATCTAAAAAAGTTATAGACGGAAAACTGTTGCATTTCACGTGCTCCAAGCTGTGTCGCAAGCTTCAGAGGGATCATCCCAAGAATTTAGGAAAGTAGTCTTTACTATATATACTTTCGTTTAAAAAAATAAAATCTAGTTACCCAAGCTATTCAATTTCACTACAGCTTTCTGCCTAGCTTCCCCGGCCTATAGATTAATCCATCGTTTCTTAATTTTGCTGAACGTGCCAATATTGATATAACAACATAACCTTATTTTACTTGATATTACGACTTCAATAATTATTTATTCATCTTCAATTTAAATTTAGTTTAATAGTTCATTCATTTTCAAGGTACAAATATCTCCAAAAAAATATGTGACGTCATTTTTTATGTTTATTGATCTGTAGCGTAACGTATTTCAATTCTGATAGGAAAATGGCGACTGCTACCACAGCGCTCACATCGGTCAGTTGACAAAACACATGTTCACTCCGGTAGCGCTACGTTGGGATGAACGCGACCATTATCAATTTTTTTTTGGAAAGGCTGCTCCTTTTTAGCACAGTTCTAGAGACCGCTATGTAGATGTGAAAATAATTCAAAATTAATGTCCAATTGAAAATAAATTCATAAGGTATCATATAAATACGTTATCATTAGAAACACAGCAGTACATATTTGAAAAAAAAAGTTGTTAATTTGACAGTTTTCTTTTTAGATATTTTAACGGTAGTTTTATTGTAGTAATATAAAAAAAGAAGAAGCGTGCAAAAAAAAAAGATATTAAATATCAAGAAAGATAAGATAAATGTGGAAGACAAAACGACAATAGAAAAGTGAATTGCAAATTTGACCTATATCAACAAGCAAAAATTATTTATGTGCTTTTATATTTGGATCTAATCATTAAAGTGCCCAATTAAATTAATTTTTAGAACTATCTGATAATCCATTAGATTATATTCAATGTCCCGTTTCAAATTCACCTCTTTTATGTATTCTACACTATAAGGGATTTGTGTCCAATCGCCAAAGTGATTGCTTCAAAATATAACAGAGCGGACCTACATTCGTCCATGACCAGGAGAGCTATTCTTGACCCTTCACATCTGTAAAGGTCGTGTGAATTTTATCATTCTGCGAAAGTCATTTGCATTTGGTATTCTTGACCATTCGCATGTGTGTTGTACAACGAGTGGTATTTGCTGTTCGTAAACACTTTGCGTATACGGTTTATCGAATTTATAGGTTACATTCTGGTATCTAATCATAAAAATTAATGATCTACAATATATTGCAAATTTATAAAATCTTGAAGATCAACCAATCTAGGTTTTGATGTTTTTTTCATGAATTCCAATAATATTTGCTTTTGTTCTATGGACGCTTTAGTAATTCTTACTTTTTTTGATAAGGGGATTCATCTGAGATGGATTCAGCAGGATTCATCATACAAAAATAGTGAAAAGAGATACATAATCCAAGCATCTAACTACCCTTGACCGTAAAACGTAACACAGAACTGCTAATAATCTAGAAATTGCGATATTGCCAAATTCATTTCACCACGCGAATGGAAATGTTCACACATCTCTACGAAGAGAGGTCAAGAATACCATTTTCAGCAAATTGATCATTCGTAACCAAGCGCATTCGTACAATTGCGAATGATGTCAAGAAAAGCTGCCCAGGTAGCAATAATCCTATCCTTAAACTCGTCCCAAGCTAAGTAAATTAATTATTTAATTTTAAATAATTTTTGAGGTCAATTTTTTACAAAGTTACTCTAGGAGTTCATCCATTTGTCAAATGTGTTTAAAATCCAAAAAGGCTCAATAAAACTCAATGTCAAACCACAAACATACATTTTGTGGTTTGACTTTGAGTTTTATTGAATCTTTTTACAAAGTTGTATCAGCTTTCTAACTTTTTGTTTTTCCTTTATTAGAGTGTAAAGTAGCTTTCTTTTTTTTAAAGCTGGTGGCATCCAATCTTGTTCATCCCATCCCAGTTTATGGATACATTTAACTGATACTCTTTCTCTCAGTCTTGTTAAATAGTAGTGTTAGAAAGTAGTCGATAATATTTATAACATTCAAAAATAGTTTGTATCATGTCTATCGACCTTCTCCAATTCCCGCTCGTCGTCTCATTAGCCACTTCCAATCCTCAACCCTGACCATAAGACAATTGACATCTGCCAACGGCCGCCTCCATTTTGCCAGCGAACTTCTTCCGACCGCCACGAGCAAAGCTACTTTACGCTATCGACTGTCTTCGAGGCAAGACATACCTTTTTATCTTTTTACCTAAATTGCTGCTAGGGTACCTTCAATATCTCAAAGATACCGTTCTAGTATACTTTAGGATAACTCTCAATTGACAGACGACCCACCACTGGGATATCTCCAGGCCAAGTTTCCCATCCAACCCTCCGGAGGAAATTTCAAAATACAAAGCAAAATAGAACGTTTTAAATTTTGTTCCGCTAAATCTAGATTACATTCTCCAGCCCGACTCTTTTTAAGTAGCCAATCAGCCTCGAGACTGAAGCCGGTGGCTTCTCATCGCCAAGTACAAGAAACTGAGCATTCGCCAGGCAGTCTCACTGGCATAGGTTGTGCTCTGTAGTTTCCTCTTCTAGGTGACATAATCTGCACATGGCTTCGTCTATCAACCCCATTAGCTTTGCGTGCCTGTTAAGCTTACAATGCCCTGTTAACATACCTACTACGGCTTTGACAGTTTTCCTATCTTTGCTTATTAGGTATGTCGTAAAAGTTGGAAAATGTCCTCTAATGAACTGTTTCACCTGTCATCCAATAAAAAAGATTGTGGTTTAATTTCCCAAAATAATTAACAAAAGAATTCCAATACTACATTGGAGCTGATACCGCAAAATGGTTCCGGCACCCAAAAGCCCCTATCTTTGCTAGTTCATCTGCTATTACATTTCCTACTGTTCCAGTGTGACCTGGAACTCATAGTAAGGGGACAATGTTGTTCTACATCTTGTTCCAAAATGTCTAATTTCTAAAAAGCTTTTTTTCCAAATTTCTTAGTCAAATGCAGGTTTCATGTGGCACTAGTCTGGTTTCGTAAAACTTACAATTATTCTTCTTGATCCTCATTTTAAGGACGAAAATGCATGCAGATGATATTCACAGACTATTCGGTTGACAATTAAATCAATAAAGAAACTGTTTTTCCTCCAAGCTTGGGAGAAAGACTCAGCGAAAGCATAGAAACATGTTCCTACAACACCAATTTGGACACGCTGAACAATTTTTTTTATAGATTGGACCCTCTGAAACATTTTCGCACAAATACCTACATAAAAATATATAGCTTATGCGAAACTTCAGGAATATCCTACCCACTTGTAAGTAGTTCAGTAAAAAAATATTAGAATACATAGATCTGCACTAATTGTGGACGAATTTAGGTATAGTATTCCATGTAATGAATTGGGGATGAGTTTAGGTACGCCCATGCAATTATACCCAATCTAATATTCAAAACTCCAAACTACTTATTAAGATATCCATTTTTATGTCACCTAACCCAAATATAAAAAGGCATAATATACATTACAAAGAAAAGCACCTTATATGTCAAAAAAAAAAGGTAAAATTGTTCCTGCATTAAAAAATATATGGTGTTTTTCTAAGATCCCAGATTAAGCAATTAATTGGTTAAAATTTTATTTCCAATAAAAAGCTAGGACATAATACACCGAAGCCCAATTTTTTTACTTTCAATTATATACCTGTAGAATTTTTTTACACAGCATGTGAGGCCAATCGGGATCTGCTGGCCATTCCGGTATAAAAACAAAATCAGCCTCACCTGTCATTGCTGCAACTAAAGCTAAATAACTGCAACATTGGAGGGAGATTTGTTACAATCATTAGGTATTTAAAATAATATGAAAACTCTGTTGTCTACTACTTTAAGTGTCATTTTACATTTACCACTGGAGTAGAAATATCTACGTGGGTATTCTGTAATATAAGGGAAATCACGGATGGAAATATGCACAGACAGCTATGTATCGCTGAATGCTCCTATGAACCCAAAAGTGACATCAAGACTCGTATGTGAAAGTCTAGAAGAACTCAGTGACATCGAGATTAATAAAAAAACTGATGAACTAGAGAGAGTTCTTCAACTTCATATATTGGCCCAGAGTCAGGATACATACGGAACTCAAAAGAGAACAAAGAGAGACTTGGAATGAAGCCCATCTCAACAGGAATCAAACCAGAACAATAACGGACCTTCTAATTGGTCACAGTCCACTGAGACTGCACAAAATGGGGCTGTACAACCGAGAACTTTCTTGCAGGGGACTACAGTTAAGGAATGTTGTGAAACTAAAGCCAGAAGACACAAAAAGCAAAGGATGTAAATGTGTAGCTGGCGATAGAACCAACAACTGATCAAAAAAATTCGCCGTTGCATTCCATTTTCTCCATTAAATAAGTTACGAATAGAAGAGTTCTCCTGCAGTGTAGAGTACTGATGTTCGGAGAAGAACTAGAAATATCTAAAGAAGTCAAATATCTGGGAGTGACCCTTGATTCCAAACTGAATTGGAAGGCACACCTGGAAAAAATTACTACCAGGGCGACTAGGCTTTTCTGGCAATGCAGAAGAGTTATGGACAAAACCTGGGGAATACGACCTGAGGTGGTTCACTGGCTTTACACAACTGTGATAAGGCCAACGATCACCTATGGAACAATAGTCTAGTGGACCAGGACAGAAGTGTCCTCTGCAGTTAATATATTAACTGCAATCCAAAGACAAGCCCTTCTTGGTATTACCGTGGCAATGAACAGCATGGGGACGGCATCAATGGAAGCCTTTATTGGACTTCCTCCTTTGGAACTTTGTATAAGGGAGGAGGCAATGATGGCAATTCTTAGGCAGAAATCGGGAGACTTATGGTCCCCGAACAATGTTCGAGAAGGACAACTGGGACAATACTAAATGAACCCATATTTCACATGAGTTGTGATAGCATGACACCCGAGAATATATTCACTTAGCGAGTGAACACCATCATCCCATCTAGGGGACAGGTCCCAGGAAATTCTGGAGAAATCATCTGGTTCACCGATGGCTCCAAAACAAACCATGGCACTGGGGCTGGTATAAAAGGACCTAGACCTAGAATGTTCTTTATCCTTGTGTTTCAAGCAGAGACGATTGCCGCTATAGCCTGTATTGATGAAAACATCAGAAGAGGATATACCGGACAAAAAATTAAAATATTCACTGACAGCCAGGCTCTGCTTAAAGCTATCAGAAATCCAACAACTAGGTCTAAACTGGTGAAAAAATGCAAAGAAGAGACAACAAAGTGTCTCTAATACACATGAGGGAATTGAAGGTAATTAAATGGCGGACCAGTTAGCTGAGAAGGATCTAAAGGAAACTTCATGGGTCCAGAACCGTTATATGGAATCACAAAATATTGCATAAAAGGGAAAATCGGGAACTGGCTATATAGGGAGCACCAACTCAAATGGAGGTTGACACAAGGACATCTCTATACAAAGAGTTTACTGAACAAGGTAGACAAGGAACTCTCAACCAGGCTATTGAAACTGGGTAAGAGACATTTGAAGACAGTTACCGACCTGGTGAGTGGACACTGCACCCTGAGGAAACATCTGCACAAAATGGGCAAAGTTGGTGAACCTATGTGCAGAAAATGTAAAATTGATGATAAAACACCTACTCACATATTCTGCTACTGTGAGAACTTACAAGTAATTAGGCGGAAGCACTTTGGAGAGTAATTAATACAATCATTACAACTACTGGAAACCCCTCCAGTAAAACTAGTGGTAGCTTCTGGAATGGAAGTAGATAACATGGGAAATGGTACAAATATTAAATCCAAGTGCTTGGGCTGTTGAGCACAACCAAAACGAATGATGAATGAAGTTAAATGAATAATTAAGTTGAAATATATGGATGGGGTTTGTAAGGAGGATATCTTTGAGATAAATTGAGAAAAAATATGTATTTGGTTAAATAAAAGGAGAGACAGGATGGTGCCAAAAGGAATAAACAGTAGACTGATTTGTGGTACAAAGTTTTGTATGAAAAAAGAGTTTTTTTGTCGCTAAGTAGCAAATAATAGTAAATGATTAGAATATGAATGTAAATTATACATTAGTAAAACATGACCAAGCAACTAACGCTAGTACAGAAGGAGACATATTGTTAGAAGAAACTTATAAACTGTAAAAATACAAGCAAACAAAAACAAAATGCGTTTCGTTCGAATCACGGTAGATATACCTGTCCCAATTTGTCACAAATTCGTTTTTTCCAATCGCCCGCTGGGGGAGATTCGGGTATAAAAACATAGTCGGCTTCTGTTGTTAAAGCTGCGACAATAGCCAAATACCTATAACATGTCACGTAAAAGTTCACAGGAGTGTAAATATCACACAGTAGGGCTGTTCTATTGGCTTTTATTTTTTTAATAACTTATTTGTTATGAAATATAATACTTTGATGAACATAACTAATAAAGAAAACAAAATGTATGTTTGCAGTTTATCAAACTTGGTAAAACTAAAAATATATCGTAACATGGCTGGTTCAATTTTTAAACGGCAGGTTATGATTGAATACAAAGTCCCGATTTTCAAGCAAATATTTCAATTGACTTGTTATTTTATATATACAGTATGTTCCTGAAATATACATATTATGAATGGGTATGACACAAAAAATATTTTGGTGTACTTTGTGCAAAATTATTGTTTAAATATGTTTCAAGCTGCTTATAGCCATTTTAATACCTTTTGAAGTTCCAAAGAAAACTAGAGCAAAACAGTACTCGAAAAGTATATCTATTTAATAATAAACTCTCGAAATTATTTGCACCTTTTGTGAACTAGCGGTGCAGAGTAGTTCTTGATTTGTGAATTTTCTCTCATTTACACCTATTCTTGTGTTCATCCGGGAACATACAGCATATTGTTGATTGTAATCAAATTTAAACAAGAGTAAGTTTGTTTATATCACCAAAATACACTGCTCAACAACTGAAGTCATGGCTTCAACAGCTTCTTTAGACAAGCTACTGGACTAGCTATTTCTGACCAGACTATCAGAAGAAGGTTGCTTATTCAACCAATTTGAGGGCAAGAAGACGCCCTACATACCCACGGTTCAAGGCGGCGCAGCGTGCATGTAGACATCGGTGAGCTACAGAGCACAGCAATTGGAATCTTGAAAATTTGAAGCATTTTCTTTTCTCCAACGAATCACGATTTCGGTTGTATACGTCTGACGGTCGCATTTTTGGTCTGGAGAGAAAGAGGACAGCAGTGTAATGCAAATTTAATGGTGCCAACCACTCCTTTCGGTGGAGGATCAGTTTGTGTGTGGGGCGGCTAATGTTATGATGGCCGCACTGAGCTGCTGGTCTTGATTCAGCAAACAATGACTGCTGTAAGATATCTCAACATGGTTATTGAGTCTATAGTCCTACCATTTGCTGGCGCCATAGGCGCAATATTTGTTTTTATTGATGATAATGCTCGTCCTCGCCGAGCAAGACTTGTGAACGACCGGGTAGAACATCATGGGTTTACTAGGATGGGGTGGCCACCCTGCTCACCAGATATGAATTGCATCAAGCATGTTTGGGCTGAAATGTCCAGGCAATTAAATTGACTTGAATTGTTAATATTATCAGATCGTCTAACTAGAAAAAACTTCCCTTCGTAATAAAATAATGACTTTGTCTAATTATAATTTTATTTCAATCAAATTGACATATTCTATATATTAACTACGTAACTCACTCATTAACTTATTTCAAATACAGGATGGTAAATTACTTAGATGTATTCTTCATTCTGCTTCAACACCTTCCCTCATTGAGTAATTTGCCAACCCCATTCCAAAAAGTAATTTTTTCAATCTGTTAGAAAACAGTGGCTTCGTCATAATATCGGCTAATTGATTTTCAGATGATACCTTTACTACTTCAAGTGATCCATCCAACACCATTTCTCTAACAAAAAAATGTCTAATATGTATATGTTTAGTCCGACGATGAAACTCGGGATTCTGCGTTAATCTTATGGCAGATTCATTGTCCACATGTAGTGTCGGAACCAAGTTAACGCCTGTTAATTCCGTAAATATTCTTTTTAACCAGACTATTTCTCGTGCAGCGTCACTTGCAGCTACTATTTCTGCCTCTGTTGTCGATATGGCTACTGATGTTTGTCGCTTACTGAACCAAAATACAGCTGCTCCAGCATAAAGACACAATACCCCAGATGTCGATCTTCCGGTAGTAATATCACCTCCATGATCAGCATCACTATAGCTTGTTAACTGAGGTTGTATTTCTGGCTTTTGCATATAAGTTAAGCGATAATTTATTGTACCATTCAAATAGCGGAATATTCTCTTAACTTTCACACAGTCGTTTTGACTTGGATTTTCTAATTTTCTGGATACAACACTAACAGCATAAGCTATATCTGGACGTGTACCCGTCATTAGGTACATAAGAGCACCCACTGCTTCGCGATATGGAAAAGAAGTATTCGATTCCGTTTCACTAGTTTCCTTCCCTAATTGGATGGCTTCTTTTACAATCGGGGTCGAGACCGGTTTGCTATTTTCCATGCCAAAACGTTCTAGCACCTTTTTTGTATAAGCTGACTGGGTAACACTTATTGAGTCGTCTTGATTTTTCTCTATTTCCAAACCTAAGAAATATGTAGCTGGTTTAACTGTTATTTTAAACTTCTCCTGAAGTTTCTTCAAAAAATCCATCTTCATTATCTCATTCGTACATGCTATTAGACCGTCGTCAACATACAGCACTAATATCAACATGTCTTTTCCTTCATTCTTAATAAATAAACATGGGTCTGCAGTACTTCGTTTAAAGCCAAGCGAATCTATAAAGTTTCCAAAACGCTTATTCCAGCACCTTGGTGCTTGCTTTAACCCATATAAACTTCTCTGAAGATGACAAACCATACCAGTACCATCATCGTAGCCTTCTGGTTGTTTCATGAACACTTCTTCGTCTAGAGTACCGTAAAGAAATGCAGTACAGACATCGAATTGTGTGAGTGACATGTTTTTACTAGCAGCTATACTTATAACGGCTCTTATCGTACCACCTTTAGCTACTGGACTAAACGTTTGTTCATAATCTTCTCCTTTTCTTTGTGAATAACCCTCCACTACCAGACGAGCTTTGTATTTATCAATTGAACCATCTGGATTGGTTTTGAGTTTATACACCCACTTACAAGGAATTGCTTTTTTGTTTTCAGGTAAATTTTTCAAAACCCATGTACAATTCTCTTTTAATGACTGCATTTCATGCTCCATTGCCAGCCTCCAGTTATTTTGTTCACAACAAACAATTGCTTCTTTGTAACTAAGTGGTTCTTTATTGGGGTGGTTTATTTCAGCAGCAACCATCATAACGAACTCGTCAAAGCGTGTCGGTTTCTTAATGTTTGATCTTTCTCTCAATTGTCTTCTAAATTCTATATCTTCGTCTAAACTCTCTTCTGGTTCATAACATTGGTCATCTGCTTGGTAATCTAGATCCATTTCTTCCATAACATCACTACTTACATCAACAATGTCTATTTCTTCTGTATCACAATTATTTTGAACAAGATCCAAGACATCTATTGTAGGTTGCAAACATGGAAATTGTTTGGATTCTTGTACCACACCTAGAGTTTCAAATTCATTAAAAATAACATCTCGTGAAAGTATAAGTCGATGTTGATCTTCTGACCATATCCTGTATCCATCATCATTTTCATAACCAACGAGTATACCTTTAATAGATTTCTTATCCAATTTTCTTCTGCAAACTTTAGGAACATGAGCATAACAAGTACTACCGATTACTCTTAAATGTTTAAGTTCAGGCTTCTTGTTAAACCATATTTCATGTGGTGATTTACCAGGAATACTGGATATACCAGATCTATTTAAGATATATGTAGCTGTGTTTATTAATTCAGCCCAAAATGTTTGATCAAAGATACTTTCTCTTGCACATTCGACAATCGTTCTGTTATCACGCTCTGAACAGCCATTTTGTTGTGGTGTATACGGCATCACCAATCTTTGTTTTATTCCATATTTGTTTAAAATATTTGCTACTTTATGATTATCAAATTCTCCACCATGATCTGACAAAAATTCTTTAACACCATATCCTGCAGCTTTCATTTCTTTTAAAACTATATCTAATTTATCAGCTACTTCTGACTTTACCTTTAAAAAATATACAAATCGATATCTGCTAAAATCATCTTTAAATAAAACAAAATATTTAAAACCTGATTTTGAGATCTGAAAAGGTCCACAAACATCTGAATGGATCAGTTCTCCTGGTGTTTCTGTTCTTTTTCTTATGCCAAACTTTTTCACAGAAGCCTTTCCATAGATGCAGCCCTCACATAATTCACTATCCAGCTTCACGTCAATGTTAAATTCTTGCTTAATTACATTTTTAACATGTCTCTTACTTTGATGACCCAGCCTTTCGTGGTAGAGTTGCAATATATTTTCTTTAGAAGTAACCATATTGACACTCAGATGTTCAGGTTTGGTTGCCCGCATCTTCAATTTATATAGTCCACCAGACTGACATCTTGATCCAACAATTATTGTTTCGTTCAAAATTTTAAAATAGCAGCACTTAGTGGTGGAAATAAATTCACTTTCTGGATGTTTGTCCTGAGCAGACAAAGTTGAGAAAAGATTTTTCTTGATATTGGGTACATACCATACGTTGGTCAATGAAAACTCTTTCTTTTTTCCGTTTACAAAAGATTGTATTTTGATGGTACCTTGTCCTAATGCAGGAACTGCATATCCATTAGCAGTTGTTATTGTTTGCTCTTCGTTAAATGGTGTATACGATTGAAATACATCTTGTTGATTTGTTATGTGATTAGTCGCTCCGTTATCAACATACCAATTTTTAAAATCTGCTTCGCAATTCAAAACATTCGATGATACAGCAACTAATGACATCTGAATTTCTTTCGCTTTAGAATTTGTACGTTTTTTCGAATTCTCTGGCTTAGGAGGTCTTCCATCGGTTTTCCATTTATCGCATTGCTTCACTTTATGACCTTTTTGCTTACAGTAATTGCAATAATAACTATATTTATGTGCTTTGCTCTTATTCACTGTATATAAAACTTCTTGCTTGCTCTCATTTTTGTTTGTTAATGCTTTTTCATAAGAGTATAGCTGATTTGTCAAATTATCTATTGTTCTGTCCTTATTTGATACCAGAATCCAACTAGACTTGAATGAGAAATATTCAGGTGGTAAAGTTTCTAATATTTTACAAATAAGCAAAATATCTGGCAAGTCGCACTTACAGTAATTTTCAGCAACTGCTTTATCTTTTAAAATTTCGTTTTGCAAATTATTCCAAAGGTTCTTAAGTTTTGATGTATGAGTAGCAATATCGTCATCTGATTGTCTAATATAACTAAAAAATTGCATACAGATATCATAGGTTTTATCTGTTGCACTACCATCATACAAACGATGAAGCTCCAACCAGACTTCCCTGGCGGTCGAAAATCTCATGACTTTTTCTAATGTGCTTTGAGTCATATTTATTGTAAGAACTAATAAAACAGTACTATCCGTTTGATTGAAAAATGTAACATCTTTTTCATACTTGCATTTTTCTTCTTGTGTTGCTTCTTGGGGTAACGACTTCGGTGAAGTTAATCTACCTTCAAGGACGTCCATCGCGCCTTTCACACTTCTCAGAAGAATAGAAAGCTTGTATTTCCATGTAGTCCAGCTATCTTTACCTTCAAGTAATCCAATTTGCACCTTACTGGGATCCATTTTACTCTGGATTTAATTGAAAATGCGTTTTATTACTTTATGAAGATGACAGCTTTCAGAGACAGTTACAAAATCTTTTTAAATTTTTATTCTTACTTAAATTCTTGTTTATTCTAGCATTACCATTTAGACACTGTACGCTCTGCTACCATGTTAATATTATCAGATCGTCTAACTAGAAAAAACTTCCCTTCGTAATAAAATAATGACTTTGTCTAATTATAATTTTATTTCAATCAAATTGACATATTCTATATATTAACTACGTAACTCACTCATTAACTTATTTCAAATACAGGATGGTAAATTACTTAGATGTATTCTTCATTCTGCTTCAACATGAATAACCTCCACAAACATTACACCAATTAGCTAACGCATTGAAGTCATTCCACAGCAGTTCATCAATAATTTAATAAATAGTCTCCCAAATCGAGTAACAGCATTAAGGCGAGCCCGAAGTGGTCCTACACGGTATTAATTTTCACAAACAACCATTGTAAATAGCACAATGAAGGAGCTTTGTATGCCTTTATTTTACTTAATTTGGCATATTTTCTTAAACACCCATTTTTCTTATTGAATATTTGTTTTTTGGGTTGCTTTTGTTATTTTCTGAATAAACTTTCATTCCACATAAATACCGTTTTTTCTTTCAAATATTTACAAAGAAAATTCAGAAATTTTTATATTATCCACTTCAATTATTGAGCAGTGTAGTTTTGTAGCAACTACAATGAATACTATTAATAAAAAAACAGTAGACAACAAAGTACAAAAAAATTTAAAAAAAATATATATTTATATTTAAGAATGTAACTGTTAGTCTTACCCACAATGTCTTCCCATAACCTCCATTATAAATGTACGTTGATGGGAGTAGGCTGTGCTCACGATAGCATCAATAGCTTCTATGATTCTGAAAATATAGTTTTAAAATGTCAAATAATACCGGGTAAAGTTTCGTTAAACTTTTTGGTCCCCAGAATTGGAAAGACCACTAAGAGATAAAATCCTTTCAAATATATATCAATCAATGAATAACGATGTTGGTTTAGTGTGCAGATGTTAAAAAGCTGAATAGCCCACTCCTAACTTACCACTGCAAGTATATTAAAAATTGCTGTATTTATGATTTGCCCAGAGATTAGAATGTATACTAATAAAAAATGTAACAGATAGTGATTCATTTAACACCAGAATTTATAGAAATTGCAAAGTATATAGTTTTTTAGACAATAAAAATCGTTAAATTTTCATTTTGTCATGACTTTATCAGGGATAAATATGGAATAAATAAGTTATTATTAAAAAAGTTACCTGTGCAAAGCACTGTCGGTACCAATAGTCATATCTGTACCGCAAAAATCGTTATCGATAGACCCGACCAAACCAACAATCTGCAAATATTTGTTCTTTTCGCGTAATTCGGCTGTGATTTGACCGCTTGACACTAGTTCGTCTAATAAACTGCTCCATTCTTGTCTGAATAAATCAGCACCCGTTAAACTACCATCACCTCCGATGACTACCAGATGATTTATACCGCGATCCACAAGATTCTTTGCTCCTTTTAGACGGGCTGGTCTTTCCCTAAAAAATAAAGACATTGATCAAAAAATGGATTATACAAACACAAAATTGAGTGAAAAAAAAATACAAACACGAGAAATCTTCTTCGTGATAATTACTTAATACACAGATGACTCTCACTAACTAAAAATTTATACAAAAGCACATTATCCATTTACTGAGTGTCCTCATTGCCTTATCCACTCCCTTCCAGTATTATTGTTCTCCTCTTTTTCTACTACCATTTAATTCAGAAGGTTTTTACCCAAATTTTGTAAGGATGTAGAATGTAGCAACTTTGAAATACTAGTTATGAAAAAAACATTTTTGATTTCTAATTATACCCCGAAATGAAGAACCTATGAACAGAAAAAAGTAATATTTTTAGCCCACCTTCCACATTTATGATATAAAGCTATGGCGAAATAGGGTCATATTTAATATAAACTTAACCTATAAATGTCAACAACTGAGCTTAAGGATTAATTTTAAATATTGTTTTTATTATTTACATTATACAGGAACTGATAAACAAAACTGTAAACATTCATAAGTATACATTATCACGAATTGGTGCTGAAAGGTCTAAACTTTTGCAACCTATTATCACCTGAATTTTTATCAGTTCTGATAACGATTAATGTATATTTAATTTCAAAGTTCATTTTACTAACCATATTAGACTTTTTTCCACTAATAACACTATTCAATTATAAATTGAATTTACCTATTTAGTATTTTTCTTAAAGTTCCTATCCAACTGGAGAGAAATAATTATTCTTTTTAAAACACATAAATTTTAAGAAAAACAGTAGGATTGTTTTAAGAATCAAGAGTGGACCACTCTGCATATATAAAGATATGCATTAACATTAACTAGATGAGTAGATACTCCATTAACTTGGTACATGATATGTAGCATATTATATCCATTTGTTAAAACATTAGACTTATTATTACATCATTTTCAGCTCAATTTAAGTTGATATGAATGAGGACAGGCAGTTTAGAGTGTATTGGAACCATTAACAAATAAGTTGAATGCAAATCATGAATTTAGAATTTTATATCCTACGGTGTCAAAAGGTTAACTATCTTTATTAGGCAAATCAAGCATATGGAAGAGAATATTAAGCTAAATGAATAATGAATTAAAAAAAAGGCGAATCTACCGAAAATGTTTAAATAAAAAACAAATGTTTAAGAACTGAAATCTTTTTACAGTCAATTAATTAATTAATTATCCTTTTGCTTATTAGCTTATACCTAAGCAATTATTATATCCTTATGATATAATTTGATATTTGGCAAGTATTTGTATACAGAGGCAATAAAATTTCTGGTTATTCAAGTTTCAAGAACCATAATTTACTATTATTACCACCATTTCATGAATCATATTTATTTAAATAAGTTGATCAGGAAGCAGTCAAGTTTTGTTTGTTCTAGCTGCCAGTATTATTTTTGAAACATTTCATAATGCAAATAAATTTTCTACAAAAAAAAACTTAACGGTTAACCTTCTGCCTATTAACTTATAGATATTTATTAAGCAATCACAATCTTCCCATATAGATATCGTAGGAATAAAATTGCCACCAAGTCGATCAAAAACAAATAACGGTTAATATTAATTAAAGAGCTGTTTAAAATCTATGTGTTATGTATCAGATACTCAGCAGTAACTTAAATATAATAAACGATAATAGCAGCCAGTTTTAATAGAAAATAATAATAACTAACTTGAAATCTAAGCATCTTGCTGAACCAATTATGGTACCTCCTTTGTGGATGATGCAACTTACTGAAGACCAATTTGCTTCAACTATATTATCTCCTCCATCTACTAGGCCTGTATAAACAAAAACACCCTTAGTAAATTTCGTCACACATTGTGTAATTTTGTACCTTGATATCCTTCTCTGATAAAATACACTTTACAACCAAGATATATGCCCATACGAACTACAGCTCTAACAGCTGCATTCATACCCTAAAAAATAATTGTAATGAGTTGGTCTTAATTTTTACTGAATGTGGTGTAATAAACTAACCTGAGAATCACCCCCACTTGTTAAAACTGCAAGACCTCTACCTTTGTAGGCCCCACGTTCAATAAACTTAGATTTTGCATTTTCATCTGTCATTTTAGCCTAAAAATTTTGATCAATTATCAAATTAATAACAAAAAATTATAGAAGTATGACTTGATTCATACTACCAGATACTAGTGTTGTAGAGAGCATCACACAACTAATTACTTCAAAACAAATATGTATAATCAACGTATAAATATAAACATTCTACTCACTTATCAGCTTTTTAACTTCACGTCGAATTTTTAAATGTTGTAATTAATTGTAATAGAAATTCAAATCTAACTAAAGATTTCCCTTTCTCAAGGTGACCCCTGATCTTGCCCTACCAAGTCTAAATATAAGAATTTTATTGGTCGAGGTCAGGTGCAACAATCTACACCCCAATCAAAATCCACCACAGACACGCGCAGCGTTGCCAAACCGTTTAATTTCATTTGTGACGAAAATGAAGGAATTTGAAAATTCTGTAATTATCATTTATATGTAATTACATAATGATAAGAATAGCCAAATTTTTTGGTTGATTGTATGTTAATGCTCTACAAGCAATGCAAATGATAAAATAACGCCCAGATTTGTGGTGTAAGAAAAAAGAAGATTGTACTTTAAATTTCAACAGCTGGCAACATCACGTTACATCAGACATGTGATGCTGACTGAATTTTTGAAATTGAACTACTGGCTTTCAGTTATAAATAATGCGAAAATGTTTGAACAAGTTTAAGTAATAAATGTTATCCGAATAAAAAGTGACGATAATAACGTTGAATGTAATGAAAGTATCATATTTCAAATACATTTCTTACATAATATTATTCCGTTCTATTATCTTAACTGACAATTGACTTTGACATATAACGTGATACATTCGAACTACTACCACAGAATAACCGACTCATGTAGTGAGATCACTTTTTGACATTTTCATACAGTGAACGCAAGAGTAGAGTGAAAATTTAGAAAAATGAGGAACGACATAGCTATGTCTTTTGGAAAAAGAACCAGTAGGCTGGACAATATTTAGAAAAAATAGGAACAACATAGCTATGTCTTTTGAAAAAAGTACAAACTTGTGAAAGAAAAATTATAAATTATTAACGACATATGTATGGGTGACATTTACTGAGACCTAAAAGATCTATTGTGCCCCCTTACTTCTACTTAGTTCCTGAGGAAACTCTCAGAGACTAGAAGCTCCTTTAGTCCTATTTCCCGGAGGAATTTTAGGATATCTGCAGGCTTTAACTTAGGTAAATGTCACTCTTCTATCCAGGAATCTCCAAGGTGTTGCCCTAGGATTCTGAATTGCTGTGCAATTCGCAGGTATGTGGATGGAGGTTTCTTCTTCCATGCCACAGAATCTACATTCTTCTTCCTCCACTATTTTGAGCTTTTTCAGGTGCCCATTCAGGCGACAGTGTCCCGTAAGGATCCCTGTTAAAATTCTTTAGTGCAGTTTTACTTTGACTTATGCATTCATTTGATCTCAACAGGTTGTAGCCACCCAGAAGAATCTTTGATTGTCTAAGTCCTACTAGATCTTTCCAATGGTCAGATCTTCCCTTTTCTTCGGCTTTGCCTATTTCTTCCAATATTACATTGGAGCTGATACCGCAAAAGGATTCCGGCCCCCAAAAGGGTGTTCCAGTTAACCTCTTTGCTAGTTCATCTGCTATTTCATTTCCTTCTATCCAAGTGTGTCCTGGAATCCACAGTAAGATGATTATATTGTTCTCGCCTAGTTCATTTAGTTTGCCTAGGCATTCCCACACCATTTTGGAACTGCATAACACAAGAGCTCAGCGCTTTAATGGCTGCTTGACTATCCGACATTATGATAATCCTTCTATATCCTTTATCAATTTTGAACTGTGCACACTTTCTTATGGCGTGAATTTCCGCTTGAACGATACTCGGGGTTTTTCCCAAGCTTTCAGAGTGTTTGGATTCTGGCCCGTACACTCCTATCCCAGTTCCTTCTATTGCTTTTGAGCCTGTGTACCATCGAATGGCATTCTTTCCAAGTTTGGTAATGGTATTTGGATCCCATTCCTTCTTGCTGCTTAATTCCGTAACGAATTTTTTTGAAAAGTTATATATACTGCCTAAATGCACCACAGGAAGAAATAATAAATGAAGAGGATCAAACAAACGAGTAAAAATCGAGCTGTTATTGGACTAGGCCTACACTGGGGACACTACTTAAGAAAAACGCGCCTAGAGCTCTACCTCAAGGGTGGTGTGGAAAAGGGCTTAAATTAGACAATAAATTAGCCGCTGTTGTAGCAAAATTTTAATATTAGATTTAAATTATTTCATTTTCATGGGTAATATTTCTAGACTATGGAATTATGTAAAATCACTACAATTAAAATCATATTTTAAGAAGCTGCTAAAAACTACCCCTAACTTTGAACGATATTTGCGAGAAAACAGTAAGGAATAGGTCAAATGTTTATGAAAAAGTTTTTATGCAAAATTTCATTGCCAACAATATTTATTACTATGATTTTTCACTTTTAAGCAACGGGTTACGAGAAAATTGAGAAAAACCGGCGCAAAGTACGATTTGGGGGGTGGTTTTTAGCGAAATAAGGGATGTTGCGGACAATATTCGGAAGGGAACTTTTCGGGGTTTTGTTACTACTCCTATATGTGAACAGATCCACGTAAAATGAAAACTTTATAATTTTTTTCTTCTAAAAAGTACTATATTTAGGTGTAAGTGTTTCTTCTTGTCAATATAGAGTTATTGCAACGTTCAGCTTTTTATGATCGACTTAGATACTGTCAAATAGAAGAAGAAAGAAAATTTGAACAACTCATTGAATAAGATTAGTTATTTTTTCCTGTTAGTTGTTTTGGTAATAAAAACGTTCCCGTAAATTATTTTTCTCCATAACTGTAGAACAAATGAGATTAGAATTATGCGGTCTTGACGGTTGTATTTGTAATTCAACAGATTATGAAAAATTTAAAATATATACATGGTGTACTATTTAAAAAAATATGTTAATAAGTTATTTTGGAGCAACGGTGCACCCTGTATACTTCTAATCGACTTATGCAGATGCTCTGGATTATTTGAAAAAACTTTTATTCAACATTTTTTTCGTAAACTTAACGGAAATCGAAGTATTAGCAAGTTACGTTACTTTATGTACACACTGTATAAGAACAATTTGTCATAGCTAGGAGTATATACCTACCGGCCGACTTTTTAGTATTTTAAATATTTTTGGTATAAAAAAATAGTAAAAGAAAGCAAAAATGGATTATAAATAAACAATATAATATATTATGTACTAATTCTGATTACCAAATTAATTTTTTAAGATTAAGCAAATTTAAAACCTACTAATCATTTATAAAAAAAGTCTTCTATACAATGACGAAAAAGCATTTATGAAAAAAAGTTCTATGCAAATTTAAAATCTAATAATCAATTGTAAAATACTTCGTTTATAATATTATAAACCAATTGTTTATTGTAATAAAATGGTTCGTATGTAAATAAAATGAAACTTACCGTAAATGTATCAGATTGTAATCCATAGAGGCACTATACGATACACTAACACGTTACCGAATATAAATTTCGAACTCATGCCGAACTTTCCTATTCAAAAGTCAACTCGCTACTGAATATAAATCGACAAAATTTATTCGTTAGTCACCCCGTTAAATAAGTAAAGTCATATCTACGATTAATATTAATATATACTGGCCGTCCTAGAAGTGAATATAAATATATGTATATTATTGTGAAAACCTTATTTTTTAGTCTTTTTGAGTATTTTAATGAAAAAGAAAAATTAAAAAGGTACAAAATTACCTATATAAATAAAAATGTATTCATATTTTTCAGGATGTTCGAAGAATTTTCAAGAAAATTTTTAATTTTAATTCATTTTTCAGAATACTTTTTGCGAGCAGTATATAGTGACGACGTATAGGTTGGAATCAATTCGAAATATCCTAAACGAAAAGCCATCTATGTGATCAACCGAAAATTAATGACGTCAACGACAAAAAAATCTTTTGTTCTGCAGGTAAATTTAGAAAATAGACTCGCAAATTCGAAGTGTGAGTTACATCTAGCGTTTTGTAACGTAATTTCTTGACAAGGTTTGAAAGTGACCATTGGCATAATTATATACTTCCAACACAGATTGCGTGTTTTATAAATAAATACAATGCATCAAATCAAATTTTGAACATTTTACCACTAAGAGACAACTACTTCTCGTTCTTTACGCTGCAAAAGGCGTAATAAATCACATTTGATTCAAAATAACTTACATTGTTAGCCCATCTTAATTGGATAAAAAAAATATTATGGTGATTTTTAGTGGGAACTTAGTTACGCCATCTAGCAGTTGACTTAAATAGGCCCTTTCCAGGTGGTTTTACTGGCCATTTTAATCATTAAGGCGGCTCTTTTGAAGTTTTAGGCGCGTCAAGGGAAAAGCTAACGCGGCCAGAGATATTTTAGACGATAACTTAAAAAGTAAACATTGTATCGTACTGCAGGTTTTTTCAAAAACTTTCCCAGAGTCTTTAGCTTTAATTCAGACGCAGATAGTATAGCAAAATTGTTTAAAACATAGAAATTTCTCGCCCACTGAAAAAAGTGCTGCAAGAAAAGTGCGCAAGTCTCCCTCCAATTTGTTAAGAAACTATACATTTAAAGAAAACTGAATTAGCACAGCTAAGCTCCATCATGGAATAAAAAACAGTTTGTGTAATTATATTGGGAGTTAGGTATAAGTAGAAAAGAAAAAAAAATCACTAACTTTTCACATTTTTAAATTTAAATAAAATCAGTACCGTTAAAAATAGTCGTTAATAGCACAGGATACAATCAACATTCTCATTCAGTACCGCGCGAACCGTCTTGTAGTAATGATCGGTCGGGAGTGTCGGTTTCGAAATTTTGTATAGTGAAGTGTCGGGTGTGGCGTTTTCGAAATTTTGCGAAGCATCGTGAGTGACCTTTTCGGTATTACGTCTAATGTAGTGTCGAAAGTGCCGTTTTCGAAATTTTGTGTAGTGTAGTGAAAGTGAGTGCCATTGATTGAAATCATATATTGAAATGGAATGAATATGGTAAGTTTATCTTTTATTTAACTGTTTTTACTAGTAATTATAAAAGCTTCCATATTATTTTTTATCCCAAAAATATATTTTTTTAATTACTGCAAATAATAATGTTTCTATTTGTTTAATTGATTTTGAAATCGCTTAGAACGTTATCGAATATATTTTATCTAAAAACAGAAATTTTCCGGCCTTTAAAAAATAAAATTTTCAATAATTATTAATTTCGAACTTCTTCCGAATATCCTGGTAATCAATAATGAAATTTTGTAATTGTTTATAATCAACTTTTGAGTATTTTTTAACTAAAAATTTCCATAATCTACCAAAAAAGAACGACCGGCATGACTAATTGGGATTATATAACGCATTGACTCATTACTTATGACTGAATTTTGTAGGAATTGGAACTCAAATTGGAATGGTTCTGGAGTTCTAGTTTATAATATCAGGTTTAGGGTAAGTTAATATTTTATTATAGAATTTTTTATCACGTAGAAATATTTTTTTTACTTTTGATTGAATCTTGGACACATGAATTAAGAATATTTGAATTGAAAATCGGTTAATCTTAATTATTTTTTCGTTATTTTTGGACTTTTAATGATTTTAATTTAAAATAACAATAATTTTAACAAAGTTCCATTTCTTGTGATAAACCTAGAATTATTTCAATCAAAATTTATACGATTTTCAATATATTTAAAAAAATTCTATTTACAGGGTGATTACTAGAAAACTTATACTCAAGAACTTTTGCTTATGTATTTAAAATAGAACAGCTTTTATATTAAAATCTTTTTTATATACCTATACTATTTCCCATTAAATCTACTCAATATTTTCCCATGTCTATTTGTGTCAGTTTTTGACGTTAATTCACTTTTTTCTGAAAACATTTCTACGTTTATTTAGAATAGATATGGAGAAATATTAGATAAAATACCGGGTGTCCCAGAAGTTTCCGACCTATTTTAACTGCAAATAACTCCAAACTCTCTAGTAATAGAGAAAATGGATCAGAAACTTTTGGGACTTCTGAAATTGGTAAAGGTTAGATGATCAATGGATCGATATTTATTTAATTTTTTTCTTTAAGGTAACGGAGAGGAGCTACCCTAAACGCGTATAATGTACCTATATTAATTATTCCATTCAACCAAATGTTATAAAAATGTAATTTCATATGTCTTTAAGGTCAATTACGTGCAGATTTATAACTTTTCAGGCTATATATAAAATTCTGCGCAAATTTATAACTTTTCAGGCTATATATTATAAAATTCCGCGCATACCGTAACTTACAGAAAATCTTATAGAATTGTGAATATTTTCGACCGGGTTTCGGAAATCGGTGCGTCTTACAGTTTGTTTTTGTGTTGTGTATTTATTGGGGAAGCTACATTCTTCAGTAAAAAAAATAAAACACTGGTATTTACAATGATAGAAGAACGTGACAGGTAAGATATGGTCCTATGTGGTATCATAATACATATATATTATTTTAGAAATCATGTGATATTTCAACGGAGAGTTTTAAGGGATGAGATGGATCCTTATGAAATACCGGATTTCCAGCTTAAGCAATTGTTCGTATTGGATAGACACTGGATTTAATTACCAATTTTCCATCGCACATTCCAAGAAGGAATAACTCGACCATAACTTTGACAAAAAAGGTAGGTTGGCGCATAATTTATAATAATCTTGTATTTTTTGCTATCCTGTTTTCGTTCATAGGTTCCAACGTCGTTTTTGTTGAATTTTTTCAATTTTGTTTGATTTTCTGTTCCAGAAATTTTTTAAGGTTCTTCCAACCGGGGGTGTTTCATCCAACCTAGAGAGACATTTTCTAACAGAGAGGAATTTCATCCAGCCGAGAGGGACATCTTCCAGCCAGGAGGATCGTCAACTGTACACCTGTAAATTCCAGGTGTCTCTCCTGTTTTCGCCATTTGCTTTCTAATTTGCATATATTATTTTACAGGGTTCATAGGTTCCAACAATATTTTTGTTGAATTTTTTCAATTTTATTTGATTTTTTGTTCCTGGAATTTTTTTAGATTCTTCCAACTGGAGGATGTATCATCCAACCAACAGGGACATCTTCTAACCGAGAGGGATTTCATCCAGCCGAAGGAGACGTCTTCCAACCTAAACGGTTATCATCCAGCCGAGATGGTCGCATCTTCCAACCAGGAGGATCGTCAACTGTACATCTGTAAATTCCAGGCGTCTCTCCTGTTTTTGCCATTTGGTTTGTAATTTGCATATATTTATTTACAGGGTTCATAGGTTCCAACGATGTTTTTGATGAATTTTTTCAATTTTGTTTGATTTTCTATTCCAGAAATTTTTTTAGGTTTTTCCAACCTAGAGGGACATTTTCTAACAGAGGGGAATTTCATCCAGCCGAGAGAGTCATCTTTCAGCCAGGAGGATCGTCAACTGTACACCTGTAAATTCCAGGTGTCTTTCCCGATTTCGCCACTTGGTTTGTAATTTACATTATTTTTTTACAGGGTTCATAGATTCAAACGATATTTTTGTTAAATTTTTTCAGTTTCATTTGATTTTTTGTTTCAGAAACCTTTCCATCCAATATTCCACATCAGGCATGGGCCTTGTAGAGGATTATTATCTTTGCTGGTAAAGGTAGGGGTGGTAATTTTTTGTATTGTTATTGCCTAGTAGGGGATTATTATATTTGCCGAAGGTGATAGTGGTATTTTTTTGGTAATATTGTTGCCTTGTAGAGTGGTTTCATTCAACCGAGAGGGACATTATCCAGCCTAGAGATAATTTTCTAACCGAGAAGGGTATATCATTCTGCTTAGAGGGCGTCTTCCAACCGAGAGGGATATCACCCAACCAAGAGGAGCCTCACCGAGTCTAAAGGGATATCATCCAGCAGAGGGATGCGAGGTATCGTCCAATCGAGAGGTACATCTTCCAACCGAGAGAGACATCATCCATCCGAGAGGCTCATCATCCATCCGAGAGGGTCATCATCCATCCGAGAGTGTCATCATTCATCCGAGAGGGTTATCATCCATCCGAGAGGGTCATCTTCCAGCCAGGAGGATCATCTTCCACCGGTGAGAAACATATTTTGTCATTGGATATATTTTTTATACGTTAGAACATTTTCTACCGGTTCGGGAAATTTTCCAACCGCGAGGAACATATTTCAACCGCAAATGCTTTTCTCCACCTGCAATTGTTTATATTTTTCCATATGTATTGAATTTGTGGAATTTATTGTTTATTTTTGTTTGTAATTAATTTTACTTTTATCCACAGGAAGTCTAATTATGTTCCATTTACAGCTTCCAGCAACGAGGGACACCTTCCAACCAAGAGGGGGATCCACTAACCGAGAAGACGGTCCTCCGCCGCTGGGGGACGTCTCTTACCGGTTGGATATATGTTTTATCGGTAGTGACATCCTTCACCGGTTGGGGACATCTTTCAACAGCAACGGCAGCCCCCAATCATTCCTTCCTCATAAAATGTTCCTCCATTCATAAATTCCAATTCCCAACAATAAATATGATGAAAATGCCTCTTGTTGAAGAACTTCTATTCTACTTCCTCAGTTGGCTATTGAGTGTCTTAATAATACAGAAGATACTTATAATTATTTGCATGAGAAGAGACGATTATAAAATAAATAAATTTACAGTATTATCAAAGAGGGACTTTCTCTTTAAGAAATAAAATATTGAACTTTTTGGTTTGTTTTCAGTTGACACAGCTCCTTATATTTGCTTTATTCGTATTCCTCAGGCCACTCTGTACAATCCCTGTCATACTTAATTTCCTGTATCTAGATCCTACTAACTACTCGATAGTTTATAGAAAATTTTTATTCAACCAATAATACATTTAAGAAAAAACAAAATTAACTCTTTAAATAAACAAAAATAAATTTTTTAACTCAAATACTATTACAACAAAATTAAATATGGTAAGATTCAATTAAATTTGGAGCCCTGACATGGAGTCTTCGATATCATCACTATCACTATCATGAATGCTCATATGATCGTCGTTGTTCGAAGAGTCCGTATCTGATTCTATTGTGCGAGCTGGAGGTTTTCTTCTTACATCGGCTTGTTTGGTAGTTTTGGTAGTTGTTTTAGCCTTTGTACTTTTTTTCTTAACAGGAGCTTTCTTAGGGTCTTTGTTCTCTTTGGAGTCGGTTTTCTTTTTTTTAGGCGATTGTGGTTTTACGACTTTTCCACTTTTCCTGGGTTCGAATGCATCTTTTAGAACCTTTGCGAAATAGAGAACGGCGTCGTTTTTTTCCAATTCCTTTGTAAGCCTATTGTTGAATGTTTCTTGTCTGAAATATATTTAGTATAATATTACCAAAATAGCATCTCAGTAGCTTTCACAACAAAAGAAGGATTGAGGCAAGTAGGAGGTCCGAGTCCTACACTGTTCACAATATATATTGATGAGGTAATAAAGAAGTGTAAAGTAAAAGTTAAAAAATTTAAGGTAGGATACAGATATATGGAAATTGTACAAGTGTTAGAAGGAGCATTTGCAGATGATATAGTCATTGCATGTGGCCGAAAAAGAGGTAGACTTACAAAAGAACATGGAGATTTGGAATGATGCCATGGAACAATATGGGATGAAATTAAATAAAAACAAAATGCAGTATAGGAAGCGAACACAAAAACATACAGATAAGAGTAGACAATGTTATAATTGAACAAGTAACAAGCAAAGAAAGAAACGATAGAGTGAAAAAAACACCAAAATTGTACTATGCAACGAACCAGGCTTTTATAAACAAAAAAGAGACATCAATGAAGACAAAAATAAATGTATTTAAAACTATATATATAGACCAATTCTGACGTTTGGTTGTGAATCATGGACACTTGCAGGCAGACCGAAGAGCAAAGTACAAGCAGTAGAAATGAAATATCTCAGAAGAGTTATTAAAGGAGCCAAAATAATAGATAAAGTAAGAAATACAAAAATAAGAAAGGATCTAGAAATAAAATCGACACTTGAATATATTCAAAAAAAGACAATTGGGATGGTAGCAGCGTTGCCAGGATTTTGGAACTTTTTGAGTGAAAAAAGCGGGATTATTTCGTCGAAAGCGGGATTATTTCGTCGAAAGCGGGACATAGTAACAAAAAGTATATAATCAGAAGTTTTTAAATATTTATCATTTATTTCTGGCATCCGACCATTTTAAATTAATCTGGGAAAAACACGTTTCAGGAAAGCAGTTTGATGTTGGGATACCTAGTATGAAAGACACTAGTTTAAACATATTCCTGGTTTCTTTTTTTGGAGCTGGTGCTATTTCTGTGCGGTGGTGGCAGTGGTGTCTTTGGTGTCGAGTTATCCCCGAAAAGCAGGACTGAGTATGTCCCGCACGGGACATTTAATTTTGATTTAAAAATCGGGACGTCCCGCCAAAATCGGAACGTCTGGCAACGCTGGATGGTGGGGACACCTACAAAGAATGTCAAATTCCAGACAAGTTAAGCAAGTATGGCAGGCAAGAAAAGCGAATAAGAAAAAGCGTGGGAGACCGAGAGAAACATGGGACAGTAAGAAAAAGGATAATCATGGAATGAGGCAAAAATATTAGCAAGAAATAAGAAGGAATGGGCCAAGTTTTGTTCACGAAAACATTACCACATAACATTATTTCCAAATATAAGAAAAATATGTAATGTTGAGTAATTAAATCTTTTTCCCTACACCATTGAAAAATGTTATTTGGGTTATTGATTTATATCAACTTACTGTTCACCTACCATTTTTTTAATAAACATGTTATTTTTGGAGAGGTATTTAAAAAGGTACATAATATACTGAACCTGAACACATACTTACATTTTCTTTTTATCTTCAGCGTTATTCAGCAAATCAACAAAGCATTTGATGATGCATAAAAATATCAGCTTCGTTTCGTCTCTGAACGCATATTGTATTAAAAGGCACAGTATCTTGAACAAGTTTGAACGATCATGGAAATGTTTGAAAGTTGCAAATTGTTTGGCAAGTAACTAAAAATAAACATTTCAAACATTTTTAAATGATTTGTTTCAGTGTGTCAGTAGTTCGCACCAGCGCATACAAATTTGTAAATGCACAGGGCTGAGTTCGAAAATTACGCTCCGATCATTCCCATTCCATGGTGTGACATTTGTGCGATTCGTTGATTCTTTTTCGAACTGATAATGTGACAGTTAAATGACTTAAAGACGAAAAGTAAACAAAACACAATTAATCCAAGTTAGAGTATTATGAAAATAATAATTATGAACCGGAAGCGTAAAGTGGTCGCGTCTTTGGCAAATTTGCAATCACACAAAACGAATAACTAACCAGTAACAATAAAGTATAAAAACATAACAACAAAACACTGCGCATGTCGGGTGAATGTTAACTTGGAAAATTCTTGGTTGGAAAATGAGAGAACGTAGTTTTCGAACTGTATAGTGTAACGTTCGACTGATCATCCTAGAGTATTCGAACGGCTAGAGATAATCAAGCGCGCTCGAGTGTACTTTTCGAACACAATAAAAACAATTAGAGTGTCTATTCACTACTTGCGTCTAGCCGGAACGTTTAATTTTGGAACCAGCAGGCACGCAAGCGCATTTCATGATCTCGTATAGCAAATCGTGATTGCAAATATCTTTTTGACTAAAATCAAGAGAGTGATCATATACTATGCCCCTATTCTATTTGGTCAACTTATGAGAAAGGCGAGTGAACATTACGTTTGACATTAAAAGCTAACATCGTAATTTAATATTTGCGCGTTAGCTATTTGCGATTAAAATGCTTCTTTGTAAGTGTTTTGACTAGTGCGTTTATATTTATATTTGCAATTGACCAAGGAGAATTGTTAGAGACGGTGGCGCTAAAAAACGATTTGAGAAGCAAAATGATCAGCCACCGAAAAAGATACTAAGAAGAAAGAACGCGTTTGTTCTAAACTACAAGCTAATGCTCGATTTTTTAACAATTCCTTCATTTTTCGTTAAAAAGACAACATATTAAACGATGGTAAACCCAACCCGATAAACACTGTTCTGTTCCTTAACTCCTTCTACCGAAGAATGTCAGGTTAGAATCGTGGTACACGCCACAATTTGGCAACTCCAGCTACTTCTACCACGTCGAGGATCCGGATTAACCGTTTCGAGAGAACAACCTGCGAATGTAATGTAAGGGATGTTTCGTGATAGTGGTCCTCTCTCTCAACCTATTCATTAACTAGAGAGCTGTAATCCAGGTGTTTACTGCTAAGAGATCACTCCCTCTCTGACGCTACTCACACGCTACCGCAAACCATACACACGGAGGTGGAGCTAGTCTCTCAAGGTCCCTCAATATGTCCGCAGTGTTGCCGTGCTTTTTGCTTGTGATTTATGTTAAATACTAACTTTATTACTGTTCATTACTGTTAACTAGAGTTAACCTACTGATTGTTTTATACTGTGCCTTAAGCAGAGTTCAGGCTTAGTTCGCGAGCTGTTCTCGAGCAATTTCCAAATGCTTTCAGAGTTCGATCAAAGTTTGGACGGTTTTTTAATAATGTATTTATATTTTTTTCCAATTCAAACAATAATAATTTATTATTTAAGACTTTTTTAAGATCTGGAACATTCGACGAATTCGGACGAACTCGCTCAACTGGAACCGTTCACATTAAACCTTTTCCAGTGTGGACGATGCACTGGCGAGCTGTTCTGATTCAATCGCGAACTGTTCACGAGCAGCTCGCGAACTCTTTGTTTCAGTCTGTAAGTGGTATACATACTTTTAATTGCACTCCTTCTTCTGATCTGAGTTCGACAACTCCATGCTTTTTAAATATAGCTTCGTAGACCGTAACTAAAGTGTGCACAACAATGAAGTGTATTATGTTGGGATCCTCAAATTTGCTCACGCTGGTTAAAGATTGCTCAATTATTTCACCATAATCTTTGTTATACTAAAATCAAAATAATTTATCGTTATGAGATTTTTGGAGTTGTAGACACAAAATTATACAAATATCACAAAATATTGTGTCAATGTACTTACTGAATAAAAATATTTGTAGACATTCACCAATGATACTGAAGGAAGAACCCCAAAGTTTATTATATCAATGTAACTGATCACGTGCTTCCTACGTTCTGTTAAAGACACTGAAAATAATAAATAAGCGTGCATTTCAAGTGAAAACACAAATAAATCCCTTATACAAATTTTCTTGTAAGCCTTGTACCCCCATTAAAAATTTAATTGTACGCCCATGCTATGGAAATGTTTACAAATTAATTAATCCCTTATTTAAAATTTCATAGAACGCCTATGATAGAAGTACCTTCTTACAAACTTTATAAAAATTGTATCGTCACCCATCCAAAAAGAGTACAGCACGCACATGATACATTCGACGTTAGCATGTCGGTGACGTAAGCCCATAAAATTTGCCCATGCCAAAAATCGACCCGCAGAGGCGCAGAACGACACATTAGCTTGTCCACTCTATCACGTTTACCGATCTAATTCAAGACATTTCGAAGTACCAACTCGAAGAAATTATTATTCGTATTGGATTTTCCGTGAAATCGAGTTGTGTGAAATCGAATACAACAACTAGTGTCCCGCTCCGGCTTCATTCGATGACTTCAAATTTTTCTTACTCATAGCATTTTTATATTCGTCATATATATCTTTTTAAATTCTGCTCAACTGTCTTTAAATACTTATTTGGTTCGTTCGATTCCATAGGTGTAAGCGGTACAGTTTTTCAAAGGAATGTATGAAATGAAAATTAATTATGCTCTCAGAGCTTCTGGACGGATGACATCTACCTTGTACTGATGAGGCCCAAATACGCCGAAACCGGTCTACAAGTGATGTTGTCCCTTCTAATTACAAATCTTGCAGATACACCAATCCCCTTTAACTTGGAAGTGTAATTCAATGTATTTCGGGTCATATAGCCCGAGAAGTAGTTGTTGCTTCCTAGTGAACGGTCTCTATTCTTTGAAAAATATCTTTCAAAAACTTTGTAAGGCGTTATAATAGTATTAAACCATTATCTTCGACATCTATTGATATCACGCTTTACTAAAATATGTTAATTTTCACAGGAAACTGTAATGAAGTAAACTAATTTTTAGCTCGAATGACCCATTATTGTTTGCTATTTAGAGTCATTCTTTCTCTTTCGAATGGTACAGAAATGACAGCCGTAATAAGAGTTCAGAGCGAACTCGATTTCAATGCCACCTACCGGAACCAATTGTGAACCTAAATCTTTCAGGGTCTCCCTACTTGCATTACATACATACGTACATCAAGATAAAAATTAACGAAACCAAATTACTTACTAGTTTTACTGCATATGACGTGTTCTTCTAAGACTTTCGAAAACACGTCTTCTACATTTTCACTGGGAATATGTAAATTTAAATCTTTGAAAATTGTATCAAGTTGCACGAGAACATTTAATTCTTTAGTAAACAAAATAGAAAAATTGCAAACCGTTGAAAAAACCTAAAAAAATGGAAAAAATACATCTTGCGGTACCAATAGGAAAATTACAGTTACCTCCATAATAAATGTTTCATCGTTGGAATGTTGAAATATGTCCAAGCAAATGCCTGTAAATATTTTACACATTCTCCGTAACTCCGTAACAGACTTTTTTAATTCTCTTTGATCGCTTCCGACATTCTCGGATAAGTTTTTCAAACTCCATAAAAGGTACCATTTGCAACACGTTAAAAGATGAGAAACCATCTATAAACAAAATTAAAAATATATTGTTAAAAATGAATTATCTCTTTTTGAATATGGTACGGATACGTGGTGGCGATGACGTTAAACGTCACCAACCCATAATTTTTGTCTTCGCCAAAAAACACTCAACGTGGCAAAAACTTCCCAACAAACCAATTGGCATGTTACAAAACCACTTCTGGTAACAGCAGTGCTGCCAAATTTCAACAGAATACATTTCTAGTCGAAAGAACAGTATTGCCAGTTCTTGAGAATGAATATCACCCACAAAATAAAAACGAGGAAGTTTTTTTGTCTCAAATTTGAATTATTTACTACTACTATTTAGTTACCTTTTTAAATGAAACTGAAAATAATTAGACTTACCTTTAAATCAAGCTCTTCCAAAGGGTCAGTTAGTTCACCAAAAGATATCAGATCATTTAAATTGAAATGTTTGTACAAAACGGCTACTTTTAGAGCACTATTATTTTCTTCTTGACTCTACAACGATTAAAAAAATATTTTTTATTTATTTTAATACTGGTGAATTCAATTAAACAACAAAAATTATATAACCACGCCGGACTCAAAAAACAAAAATAATAATTTTCGATTTTTGTCGATTATCTCCCGAGCTGGTTGGAACATTTCCAATTTCTTCAAACCATCTAATTTTCCGACAAAATTCTAAACTTTATCGCCATTTAACTGATATTTTATCTTTTGTGGTTTACGAGATCTCTATACGTCAACTAAATCTGGACCACCCTGTATATTAAGCGGGTAAGTTTCTGACTTTTTTAATTAAAAGTTTTATCTTACGCCTATGTTAAATGGAAATTTTACAACTAAATGAACGCTATTTGAATATTTTATCGCACGCCTATAGTGAACGGAAATTTTTACAACTTAATGAGCCCCCTTTAAAAATTTTATCTTACGCCCGCGGTAAGTGGAAATTTTTACAAATTAATTGACTCGTTATAAATATTTTATCGTTACCCATCCAAAAACAGTCCAGCACGTACATGATACAGTCGAGACGCAGCAAGTCACATTATCATGTCGGTGACGAAGGTGATGCGATACCATAAGTTTCGCCCCTAATAAAAATTGTACAGCTCAGCCAAAGAAGGTTTTATTTCAAAAATTTAACATCTATTTAACTTTACAAAAATAATAGAATAATTTTGAATGTTTGAATAAAAAATCATTGTGTGGTTTTATCATTGTTTATTTTATTTATTTATTACTTTTTTGTTTGTACTATAAGTTGTAAAATTATCACCATGTCCAGGATTCGAACTCTATGCCTACAATTCATAATGACATACAAAACTCTATATCGCGCGGCTACGAAGACATAATATGATGGACACCAGGTATAATATTTTACATACTTTCATGTCGCGCTGGATCGTATTGTAGAGCAGTCTAGCGGCGCGTGATGAAAGTAGGTCTAAGGTAAGAAAAAATAGGTAACCAGAATGTGTAAATAGTGAGGTGCCATCTTTATTTCACTCACTTAACAATGTCAATGTTGCCATGTTTTAATAATTATAAACTAGATATTCCAGTGTTTATTGTTCCTGTGAAAAAACAAGTCAGATATATTTGGGATACTGATATAAGTGAAGAAATTGTGTATTAAGGTAGTATGTATTTGGTTTTTCACTGGAACAATGAAATATCTAGTTTATAATTGAAACATGGCAGCATTGACATCATTAAATGAGTGAAATGTAGATGGAGGCACACTAATTACACTTTCTGGTTACCTATTTTTCTACCTTAGACCTATTTTCGAGATGCGTCGCTAGATCGCACCCCAAAATACGATCCACCGCAACATAGAGGTATGTAAAGCATCAATTATTATTGATATAAATTTAATAGTGTCAGCTTGTGTGCGTTAATGTAACAGAACTAAACACGTTACAATATTTATATAATTACAGTAGAGCCCCGATTATCCGGGGAATTGCGAGGCAAGGGCACCGCGGATAGCTAAAAATGAGGTGAAAACACGAAAAAAATATTTCAGAATAAAAACTATGTTTTGTTGTAAAAAAAACATGATATGTAAAACTTTTAAAATACGTACAGTACAGCAGAAAACTTTGCTGTACATCTAAATCACTAAATTAAAAAACAATATACTGTACTGTTAACAAAAAGTATTCAGTCACTCGTTTTTGCTTCTTGCTTATGGATGGAAACACCTTTTCTTTATTCTAGATTGTACTTTCCTTAACATGAATTTTCCTGCCAGATTTGCGTCGTCGTCTTGTTCCTCTATATTGAAGCAGTCCGTCTACTTGCTGCAAAGCAGTTTCATGTATCATCCTCGTCTTTAGAGCTTTCGCGTTCTCGTTCAATCCCATCGCTTTGTTCGTTATCTCTACGTCAGTCAGTCGTTCAAATCTCGGCAAACTTGCGTCCAGCCACTCTTCTATGTTCTCTTCGTCGTCATTCTCACCTTCCGGAACGGATGTCAATAGGTCAACAAATATAGCAGTCGGAACGACTTCATTCTCTTCTTCACAAATGCTTTGGATGACTCGGAAAGAGTTTTCTCCATGATTTAACAAAGGTTGAGGGTTTGACGTAATCCCATGCAGAAGAAATATGGTCAACACAACTTTCTTTCGTTTTTCAGACATAGTTAATTTCAGGAACTAACGAAACACTTAACTTAAGCGCTGACAAACAAACATAAAACACGACTGATCACTAACACGTTTACTGACAAGTGACAACTGACACCGGTAGCAGGCCGAGAGAATATGTACGTAATTTTTTTTCGAGGTACTAGCGGCGATAATCGTGGCTCTACTGTATTTGACATTAAACTATACTTACTGGCTGTTTTAAAAATTCTCTGAGCTGCTTAACGTGGTCATTGTAGATCGCTTTAGCGAAACTTCTACCGCGTTCGGCAAAACTAGGAATATCACATAAATGTTGTAAAACTTCAGCTATATGAGTTAACAAATCCTCATTTGAATTAGAGTCGAACAAATGTCGAATAGTTTCCGATATATCAGTATATTCCTAAAAATAAGTATTAAAATGAAATTGGAACCAAATTCAGAAAATAATATAATATGTGAGTATAAAGTATAGTTAAGCCCATAACCAATTCATTCCGTTATATCCATTCCTAATTGGTTCAAATCTGTCAATCATAGTCCGCATGGACGATTTCCTTTAATTATTCCGCTGTTGTGGAAATCGAAGTTACAGTTCAAAAAACGTTCTAATATTATCCCATTTTCAGTCGATTCATTTGTTTAACATTCCAAGATTCAATAATCAGCACTAAAGAAATACAGAGCCACACCTACATTACTGGAACAAACTTATCCGCAAACACAGGCCGTCACTAGAGGGCGCTAAATAAATCAACATGACAGCTTATACGTACCTTACCAAAGCCCTTATTCAGAAGATTGTTATTGATTGTAACAATAATTTTCAACATATTTATTATAATTGAAATATCATATTGGTTTAATATTATTATATTTATGGCACCTAAGACTTCCGCTACTCGTAGATGTACCACTGAGTCCACGTTAATTACTGAAAATCGAAATTCAGTTAGGGGGGCGGATGAGAGAAGTAAAAACACAAATAAATGAACATTTATCATACAGTCATGGTAGATTGAAATTTTTGCAAATAATTAACCCCTTTTTAATAATTTATCATACGCCAATGATAACTGGAAATTTTTGGAAATAAATTAAAAACAAAGTGATCTTTTTGTTATATTATTGTGAACTACGCCTTCTAACGGCGGAGTAGAAAACTTGAAAATAATTTCCAGTAGTTTCCCGTATGCGAATTTGTAATATAGATTTTTTTCTCTAAGCTGTACGATAAATAGTTTCTGAGATACAGCGGGTTACCTCTCTTAATCAGACACCCGGTACATAATACATTCGAGGCCCAGCAAAAAGTTTACAAAATTATTTTCGAACAATAGAAGGTTACTTACTAGTCTTCGACATATTTCTACTAACTGATGGTTTTCCTGTTAATCGCTGTTTAACTGCTTCGGCGAATATTTCCGCAAACATTCTTCGTTTTCCATCGTCTACTCTATCGCTCAAGATACATTTACAGAAAAATTCCCAGTTTTGCATTTCGTCGCAATAATATAAGAAACCTTCTACTAGAAGCTCCTTAGAGGAATCGCCGTCCTATAAAAATAGAGTTTTACGTTTTCTGGCTAATCTAATCTGGCGATTCAAAATAATTAATTAAACAAAAAATCAAATTAGGAAGTCAACGAGATTGTCGAGGGAAGTGACAACATGAACCCCTTTAAAAAAACTTATTGCACGCCCATGGTAATCGGAAATTTTCAGAAACAAATTAATCCCTTTTGAAAATTACATCGTACGCCTGTGGTAAATGGAAATTTTAACAAACAAATATGAACCCCCTTCAAGAACCTTATCGGTACCTATCCAAAAACAGTCGAGGTCGCGTCACATTAGCATGTCGGTGACGATGGTGATGCAATCCCATAAGTTCTGCCCCTATCAAAAATCGCACGAAATTTTTCTAAAAAAATTAACCCCTTATAAACAAATATTATCCTTATCCATCCAAAAAGAGCCCATCACATGATACAGTTTAGGCACAATCGGTGACGGTGATGTCACCAGCCCGTAAGTTTTTCCCCTACCAAAAATATCGTTCGAGGTGGCTAAACAAAGTTATATGATAAAAATAAAAATAAATAAATTGAACAAAAAATAAAAAAATTAATGATAAATAAAGATGAAAATAATAATGAAAATTGATTGAACAATAAATAAAAAAATTAATGATGAATAAAGATAAAAATAATAAAAAAATAAATTAAACAAAAAATATAAAAAATTAATGAATAAATAAAAAAAAATGAAAAAAGTTTTATAAGCTCACCTGTTCAGAAGCCAGTATGCTTGCTATGGGGAATAATACATTTTCTGGATTTTCAGTTTGCTTATAAAAATATGCTAATAAACATCTACACGCCGCTTTTCCCACAGGTGCGAATGTATTGAAAATTAATTTTTCCATTTTTACAATTATTTCGTGTGATATGAGCTCAGGAGCACTATAAATAATATAAAGATCAATAAAATATATTTAGCAACAAATGATAAAAAGAATCTGTTTTATGATCTACTCAAGATATTGTACATAAACATATTTTTATGTACTTGGGCTCGGCCTGCACCTTATAAACTCCAAACGAAAGATTCCAGAGTGTTTGGTGGCAATATTAGTAAGCATGGTCGGGTGTGAAAGGTACGCCTTGTGTAAAATATTTCAGTGGATATGGGAATGATCAGCAAGTAGTTAAGATGGATTTAGTACACAGAGGGTATGGAAGTTGATTGAGGAAGGGAAAAAGTAGGAAGTTTCAGTTGCCGCCATCAATACTTCGCTGCGAGCTGCAATCTCAGATTTTTAAGATAAATTCCTTCGCTTTTGCTTCTATACATCAGACACTGTCAAAAAGCTTCGTTGTTGTCGTATTACAAAAATTTTTATACGTTGGTATCATTTTTGTGGACGCATTGTATATAAAAATAAAAAGTGTAAATGAAATCTTACATTTGTATGAGATATGTAAAGACATTTATGGCTTTGACACATACATCTGTGTCAACGTCGTAAAATCTTTGTGACACGGTTCTGATCAGTGTTTCTGCCTTTGGTCTGAGGAATTTCATAACGTTGGGCATTCCCATTAGATCTCCACATGCTTCTACCGCTGCACCTCTAACTTCTTTTGACTAGAATAAGAAATAAATATGATAATCTAATGATCTATTCCTTTATCCTCTTTAAAAATTTTATCGTACGCCAATGGGGAATTGGAAATTTTTACAAATTAATTAACCACCTTTACAAATTTTATCGTACGCCCATGGAAAATGGAAATTTTAACAAATGAATGAACCCCCCAAAAACCTGTCCAACATGCACATGATAGAGTCGAGGGGCAGCATGTCGGTGACGCGACCCCATAAGTTTGTCACCTTAAAAAATAGTTCAACGCGGCTGAATTTGTTGATCTATTAGTTTGAAAAGCTTACTTGATCAATTATCAATTTTATCATTAAATCAACAGTCTGGAAATGTGTTATGAAAATCTTGGGAAAATATTTCGTCCAAATTTTAGCTTCTTGTATGCATTCTACTCTCATCATGAAAACAGCATTGTCTTGCAATCGACTGTAAATAATAAAAATATGAAAATAATTTTGAAGTATTGAAATATTGAATTCTATTTAGGGGGTAAACAAAAATTAAAAACTACCCTTCAAAATCACTTTTTTGAAAATATCTCGAAAACATACGAAGATATGGAAAAGATATGGCTGTAACCTTAAAGGGCTCCGGCTAGAGACTCCTCTCAAGGGTGATTCGACCCCAAGTTTATGCTGCACAAGTGATACGGGAAGGTTGTAAAAGTTGAGGGCGCCACTACCTTTTTGACGATAAAAAGTACTAAGAAAACTAAGGCGGAAAAGGTAGAAACGCCTTGTAAAATTTGAATAAAAGTTAATAATAAAAACTGTAACGTGCCTCCCTTCTTACACGTGGCTCCTGCCACAAGAACACGTCACTATGGACACCCTTGATGCAAAATTCGGGTTTTTAAATCTCGGGCGCCAGATTATTAACGTGGTTTGCTCCACGGCCCCTTGACCCTTAGCGTCAAGAGTTCCAGATAGCCTCAGATGGAGGTTACGGAAAATTCCAGGGGTCTTGTTGAATCAAATTTAACTAACTAGTGAAAATCCGGAAAAGCCAAATCTTGGTTCTCCAATCAATAAATTGCGGTTAAAAATGAAAATAATAGAAATTCAAAACTTTGATCTATTAATACTATGTGGTCTATTTTACGAATAATTCTTTTTAGTGACCAACAAATTAACCGGGAAAAGAAAATGAGGTATGTATTACCTATATCTGGGATTTTAACGGACTTAACGGTCAGGTTATCAAATACGGTTCAAATCTACCGGGTTTTACGGGGTCCCTAATGCACGATTTAGATCTGCCGGGTAATCAGACAAATTGTGGCTAAGCCTCTTCCAAGTCTGATTAACCCTTGAATCCAAATGAAACCGGCAACTATTATTCCGACAATAAGAAAAAAAATATAAATAATGATTCTACGAAACGGGAAAAGAACGATTTAGATCTGCCGGGAAATCAAACAAATTGTGGCTAAGCCTCTTCCAAGTCTGATTAACCCTTGAATCCAAATGAAACCGGCAACTATTATTCCGACGGGGAGAAAAAAAAATATAAATAATGATTCTACGAAACGGGAAAAGAACGATTTAGATCTGCCGGGAAATCAAACAAATTGTGGCTAAGCCTCTTCCAAGTCTGATTAACCCTTGAATCTACTAAGCCGGTAACTATTATTCCGAAAAAAAATAAAATTTAAGAACGAATTAGATCTGCCGGGAAATCAAACAAATTGTGGCTAAGCCTCTTCCAAGTCTGATTAACCCTTGAATCTACTAAAGCCGGTAACAATTATTCGAAGAAAAAATATTTTCCCACGGTAAACGGTACCCAACTATCGACACACAGAGTAAAAATATTCGTACTAGCATAAAATTAAAATATTATAATCCACTTGGATATCAATTTAATGTAAAACTACTGACAAGCAAAAGCATAAAATAATTCGAGAATCCACTAATAACTCATATCAGTTAATTAATATATAATAAACGCAGTAAATAAAATTCGAAATCAAATTACGGTTGACAAATCTTTATTTCCAGATAAGAGAAACAAAATAAAAAAAACCAAATTTCAGTTCAACAACAAAAGAAAACCAATAGCCGGTCGGAAAATTTTCAAAGAATACATTAAACAATTTAATAATAAGCGGCGATACGGAAAGTTTCGAATACACAGTTTATTTGTAAAAATGATTTACCTTGTGAAATACAGCTTACACACAATCGGAATACGGAATACACAAAATTTTTCGCACTACGGTTTTTCGGTTTTTCGGAAGAACGTTGAACGGAGAAATCACTAGTTTTAGAGCCGGAATAAATGAGAGCGCGAATAAGAAGCCAGACGGAATGAAAATCGGAGCAAGAATAAGAAGAGACCAAAAATGAATTGTTTCCGAATTTACATCCAAAATTTTAGTTACATTCTTCGGCCGTAATTCTGGTGTGGGAATTAAAACGTGATATCTATCTAGTTTCGACAAAAACTTGTATCTATACTAGACGGCTTTCGTTTAAATTAAAATGTTGTATATACCGGGCGTCCTTTCAGTTGAAAAATTTAAATATCGGAAATGAATAAATTGTGTATGGTAGGATTTGGATTTGCGTAACTCGGACTTATACTAAAATATACAACGGTAATAACAACAACAAAAAATAAATCAATGCGGTAGTAGAAAGGGTTGTAAAGTAACGAGTTATATACACCCTAGTGGTAAAATAAAATATATTACGGAACAAAATAAAATAAAAATTAAACTTGCATAAAGCAAGAAAAATAACTCGTTACAAAACGTTACTAAAAATTACCCCGGGCGGTATCTCCCTCAACTTTTATAGTTGAGGATTTAAAAAAAATTAAAGATAGAGTTAAAAACAAATTTATAATTTATTCTGCCAGAGGAAATCAACAGAGGAATTTGTACTTTTATAGGTACTTAGCTTAGATGAAGTGGTTTCCTGGAGAAGTCAGGTCTTGATCTGAACTGATGTGTTCTGTTCTAGGGCGGTATTTTGATCTAGGGCTGTATCCTGGGGTTCTATCCTTGGCTAGGGCTTATATCATAGCCTGGGTCTTGGGGTTATATCCTTGGGTTATATCCTCGGGTTATATCCTCGGGTTATATCCTTGGGATTATATTCTTGGGTTATATCCTTGGGGATTTATAGGAACTTGAATGTAATGGCACATTATGTTGGTCAGCTTTTCAGGTTAAAGAAAAGGAAGGCAGTTATTTGAAAGTCAAAAAAATTAATTTAATTTACTGAGAGCTTTCCAACATTATATGTCCCATGTTAAAACAGTAAAAATAGCAATTATCGGCTAAATAAAAAAATATACTAATGATCCGAAAGAAACTAATGATAGCAAAAAGTTATTTAGTTATATGAAAAAAATATCGTGCTTAGGAAATGTATGAAGCCGGCACTGGCGTTACGAAGGAATATTTTATAGGTTAACAGATTATAAAAATAATATTTTATAATTAAAAGAGTTATTTCGCAACTGAAAAAGCTTGAAAATGTTTGTATAAAAGTAAAACAGTGGGTTATAAAAGAATATTTGGTTTAAAACTACCATATTAGTATAAAAGAACAGTTTATGACCACGTGTTGAATTTACTTTCGTCTATCTCTGTAAAAAAATAAAGAATGCATACGAAAATTATATCAGACAGTACTTTAGAAGAAGCTTATTAATTATAAATTTTGATTTTGAACTTACCACAGCAAAATTCATAAGATAGGTACTTAAGATATGAAAGATAGCGAAAGATGATCTTTCTCCGTATGCGGTCGATAACGGAAAGGAAAGGGGTGACTTTCGTGGCGTTGGAAAAAATGGAAGCGTCCGTTGGCAGACGTCAATTGTCTTATGGTGGTCAGGGTTGAAGAGTTTGGGATCACAGAACTATAATTGGAAGTGGCTAGTGACGACGAGCGCTAATTAAAAGGATTTATTCTGTAAAATCGAAACAGGTCGATAGACATGTTACAACTATAAATACAGAGTGTTTAAGAAACATTCTTTGTTACGTCAAGCAGAATACTCATAATAACTAATGTTTTTGTTATTTATTTAAAGAAACACACACTGTATTAAACTTAATTTATATACACACTATACTTTTAATGTCTACTAATTTATTTACACTCGGTATAATAGTTCTAATGTATTTTTACCACTTGGATATTACACTATTTATCTTCACTATTCATTCACTGTCCGATTACTAAGAACTTCTGTAAACTGTCTGTGAACTAATTCTTTACTGTCCGTTTGACTAATTCTCTCGAACTAACTGTTTCAATAATTATTCACGCACTCAAAAACCCGCGTATATATAGTACTTCTCAACTCTAGAAAATTCCAGTACCTTCCGCGCTCGCCCTATGCACAAACAAAGCGAATGTTCTCGAAAGGAGCGAAGCCACCAACATTTACAGTCGAGGGACAGGACCGGCTTTGAGTTGGTGACCTCGCAACAGTATATTATATAACTCTATATATACAATACACATGTTTTACAATGACTTTGAAGCAGCTGGCAGCATCGTAATAAGTAGATATATTTTTTTAATTGGTACACTCGATAGTGTGTTTTCCCTTCCGAGTACTGACTTTTAATTATGGACTTTTTTGGGGACATGTCTTTTTATGTTAAAGAGAAAATAAATATCTATACCACCACCTAATGCAAACGTTAATGGTAACGACTCGCTTCAAAGAGTATGTTTATTAATAGCGACCAGCCCCGCCAAAACTTCGCTCGGTGACACCCTCATACCTATGTTAATTTTTAGATACAATTACTAAAATCTAACAACCTATTGATTTATTTATCATTTTTAATCAACGATTCGAAAAGTGAACATAATATATAGTTTTAAGCAAATAAAACTATTAATAGAAAAAAACTTACCAATATTTATGGAAAATAAAATAAAAACATGGTATGAAAGATTCAAGTTTGGTTTTACGTAATTGTAGTTCCATCGATCTATCAATATTGGGATTATTAACAACATCACTGAAAATCAATATTATACCAGTAAGGATTTTCACAGCTGAAAAAAAAGTTACTTTTGTTACTTGAAGTCAAAGTGATTCGTAAGCAAGATAAAAGTTTTGATCAAGTTGACATAGGACGACAATCAATTATTATAAAGCGAACTCGAACGAGACCAGCTTGTGCTGACCAAAGTAAATAAAATATTACACACACCAAATCTTACCAAATACAACTCCAGTATGTCGAACACATTTAAGCTCACTTTCCCCCATACTCTTTATAAATACAGATAAACATTTCATGAAGTGGTTATCATAGAGAATATTCCTATTGTGAGCCGATTCTATCAGATTTTGTATAAAACTGTACAGTCCCATTCTTAAATATTTTACCAACGTAGTGTTTCTTTCTTTTAATAAATACCTTGCGGTTTCCTAAAAAATAAAACAAAGTGTGTGTGTCTCAATATACGCACTCATTAATTGGGTACAATAAAACCGAAAGGGTACAATCTTTAATTTACCTTCAGTATGGTTTCCTGATCAATAACTTCATTGCTTTCAAGTTTTTTTATAATCCGCTTGCTATCTTCTTCGCAACTACCAAGTCTATAATATTGCTTTGCATTAAAATGCTGGAAGCCGGCGACATTTACGCAAAATTGAATCAACTCTTTTATAGCAACATCTGGATCTGTTCTGTAGAGTAATAGGAGTTCCGTAACCATAAACTTAAAAGTTGAAAACATATTTATTAAATATTTAAAACAAGCGGACGATGTCGGTTCAGCCGTTCTGGAAGAACGTGAACCCATATGCAGCGCCAACTACCGGGACCAAACCAATTGCAAAATCTATAGGTTCGTTCCAACTGGCGCTAGAACCGTTCTAGGTATCGTTCGTACAAGTGATGTATTTCTTTCGCGTTCCAACTGATTATAGTATCGTTGTTGGGACGGAACGAAAACTACCTTCTGGAAGGGGCGATAGAGTTGAAGTGTCCATCCGTAATTAGAGTTTGCGCACTATACATACAGTACTCGATACGATTCCAGAACGGTTCCTAAATGCCAGTTGGAACAAACCTAATACCAACCAGGGAATCAATCAAGACTACACAAAAATTTTTCTTCTACGATAGTGCAAAAAATAACTATTTTTTGCACTATATGTACTGTGCCGAAAGTTTAATTTTTTGCAAAAAGTACCTTACATAAAAGTATATATACTGAAAATCCAATGGAATACACGGGATACTGCTTTCGCAGATCTTATGCAACTTTATTAGTGGAATCAGGGGCAGATATATCAACATTAAAACGTCATGGAGAGTGGAAATCCTCAACTGTAACGGAGGGCTACATCAAGGAGTCATTTTCCAAAAAAAAAATAGCTACTCAAATTTTAGAAGGTGAATCAAAGTACCAGTACCGGAAGCGTCACATTCCGAAAAAGAGCTCAAGTGAAAAACCTGATGAGACATCCACAAGTTGAAACGAAACCAAAATTCAAAAAATCAGTGGAAATGGAGTTTGTCCATCACTAACAATGGTAAATTGCTCCAACTGCGATATTAAAAATGAAATCAACTCAAAAAAGTAAAATTAGTACCTAATTTTGTTGTAATTACCTACTTATTGTAAAATACTCCAATAAAATTTTATATAAAAACGTATTTAATTTCGATCGTAGAAAAAATGTTGTGTGCAACACGTGTAAAAAGCATATTTGTTGCACTCAGCAGACTTCGTCTCAAGCTGCAAACTTCATGCATCGTGAAACATATTGCACTAGTTACACAAATTACTATTCTGCCCTCCTAAGCAAGAAGGGCGTATCTCAATTATTTTCAATTTTCAATTTTTGTCATTTTTGGAATGTTTAATAGTCAATCTGTTTTATTCCTGAGCCTAAAAGCCATATCTAATTCCACGAGTTCGAAGAACGAGTGGAATTAGACAACAAAAGCTTGAATGGAAATTATCCGGTTAATTTTTAAGCACAAGCGGTATTTAGGGAGAATATTTCTCGAATAAAAATACAAATTACTGTATATCTATATATACTATATTCAGATAGATAATGTAACGTCTCTAACTTAAAAATCTCAATAACAACAAATTATTTATTTATTGAAACAGTAACGAAATACATTTTTGTCAATTTCCCGTTCTGTTATATCTCCGAATCGATTCATGACCTCCAAGAAACTCTTTTTTGGCGTTTCACGTTTATTATTTTAACGTTGTTTGACAACGGTTGTCATGGTAACGTGGAATTTCCGCTGGGTTGTCATGGGAACGTGGAATTTCCGCTGATAAATTTAGAAGTTATAGGGAGTTTACAACGAAAACAAAATATAATATAATTGTAAAGAAAATAGGTTTCCTTTAATATATTTTTTTTAATTTAGTACGCTTTGCGTGACTGTTGGTAAAATGTCAAACTTTTTAGTCTGTCATTATTAGAATATTGTGTCAAGAAAAAGGCCAAAAAAAGTAAACTTTTGTTGGAATATATTTTGTGTACAAAGATTAGAATTGATGGAAAAACAAACTTTGAATGTCGTTTCTTTGTTTTCAGGTAAAGTTGTTACAATAGTGTACTGAATAAGATGTTTTTTTTTTGATAAAAATTAACAAAATAAATCTTTGTTTTCAGAAGCAACACAACTTAAACAATGATATAAATATAAAGAATGGTTATTGGGCGAATTATCCTCTGGGATATTACCCAATCAAGGAGAAAAAATAAGAAGAAGAATGTATGATTATGATTCTTCTTCTGCTTCTTCTACTCTACAGCAATTTCTTTCAAAAGGCTGTAATGTAAGATTAGTTTTAGAACCCAAATATCTAAGAAAATGTATTAGTTATAATATCTACTAACTCCTGTGACTCTTACATAGGTACGCTTATGATACTATATGTGATATATCAATTTTAAAAAAGTTTACAATACTAAATATTTTGCATGTCTATAGATTTATTGGTAGGCTGTATTATGTGGGAATGATATTTCATAAATACCTGTGTATGAGCAGGATCTTTTAAAATTTTTGCATATAAACTATCTTCAGCTATAGGTTTATAATTTTTCCAAATCCGCCCTTTGTATTGAGCACGCTTTTGTCGTTTAAAAAAGTCATCATAGTTTTCACCATACTCATATTCTAAAAATAACAAAACTTTGTAAAACGCTTTTCCCTCACATTTCAAATAAGGTTATGGCACCTACTTACTTATTACCTGTATTAATTTTTTTAAATGAAACTAAGTGCTTCTAATTAATTCCACTATTTAATGAAAAAATTATGAAAATTCTAAGATATTGATCATTATTTCGATATTGACATATCATCATCAGAATGACAGAAGTTACATTTTATGTGATGCCTACTTGATGTTTAATATTTTGGCTGGACCAAATAGCGAGTAACCTATCTTTTGATCGACTTGAATAGAAAAAAGCAGAAGATATGATATTACAAATATTAAAGCTTAGGTATTACTTATTAGCCCTATGGGAATATCCTGGATATCTTTTTTCCCATTTAAGATCAGTATAACTGTGCAATGATATAGGAAACCAAGGAAAACTATATCTGCTGATCTTTACAATTGTTACTTAAGAAGACTGTTTAATAGTGGAGAGCTCCCTAGATTTATCTCTTCATTGACAACTTCATATTGTGGATCTCTTTAGTGTCTTAAAATTTCTAATTCTTCAAGGAAATCTTGTTCTTGTTTCTTATCACAAATATGCAGTACTTCTAGTTCTATGTAACGTGTTAATGAATGTTTCGAGCCAAGAAGATGTTTTGTGTAATGTGATTAATCTGGCTGTTTTAATCTGTATTTGCTCGTAAAGTGTTAATTGTATCTAATTTCAAAATTTCAAATTGTTTGACCAATAGAGACAGCATCACATTCTGGATATTTAGTTTATATATCCCAGACTTTGTTAAAGGGGGTATTTTTGTTTTTACATTTAACACTTTTTTACTTACATTGTTTTCTGTTTTAAAATAAATTGTTGTATTTCTTGAAGAAGATATTATCTTTGAAATATTATTAGAAATATTACCAGCATATGTGTTGGTTTTGTAATTTTGTATTTCCCTAGTTTTTTCAGGAAATATTAATTATAATGCCGTTGAATGTGGCTATTTGTTTAATTATATTAATTTCTCTATCAAAACTATATTCGTTCATAGGAACTGAAAAATGCTCTATATGTATCATTGAATTATATGCTGCTAATTTATGTGACATGGGATGATTGGAATTATATATGGTATAGTCACATCAGTATGTGTTGGTTTTCTGTAAATTGAAAAATCAAGTATATTATTGACTCTTTGAATTTTTAGATCAAGAAAATTGATTGAGTTATTTTCTTCAACTTCTAATGTAAATTTCAATTTTTGTATGTAAATTATTAATATGATTGAACAATATATCTAATTGTCGTTCACTGCCTACGAAACAAGCTAATATGTCATCTACATACCTATACCAAAATTAGATATTTTTTAAAATGTTACCTACATTCAAAGATTTTTGTTTCTAAACTGTCCATAAAAATGTTTGCCAAAATTGCTAATATAGGGCTTCCCATTGGTAAACCTTCATTTTGAATAAATACCTTATTATCAAAAGTAAAATAGTTCTGATTAATACATACATCAAACAATTTAAGTATATCTGATATTATTCCTGGATTAATATTTGTATCCTCTAGTAATTTTTTAATGAGTGTTATGCACTCTTTTGGAGGAATTTTAGAGAACATATTGGTAACATCAACTGAAATGAGTTTAGAGTTATCTTGTAAGTTGATATAGGTATACCTCCATTTAGTTTTTTGGCTAACTTATTATTTGGAGTATTAACGTAAGAAACTACAGGTCTAATTGGTTTCGATACTTTAAGCAAATTAAAAGTTCCATATAATTGGTGGAGATTGAGGATTTTTATTAATCATGTATTTTTTCCAATGAACGATATAGTTCATTGATTTTTTCTCATAATCATTGAAAACATAATTTCAACTATTGAAAAAGTGTGACATTACAATTAATATTTCCTGAAAAAACTAGGGAAATACAAAATTACAAAACCATCACATATGCTGGTAATATTTCTAATAATATATCAAAGATAATATCTTTTTCAACAAATACAGCAATTTCTTTTAAAACAGAAAACAATGTAAGTAAAAAATTGTTAAATGTAAAAACAAAATCACCCCCCCTTTAAAAAAGTCTGGGATATATAAACCGTAATGTCCAGAATGTAATATGCTGTCTATATTGGTCAAACAATAATTTTGAAAATAGATACAATGAACACTCACGAGCATACAGATTAAAACAGCCAGATAAATCACATTACGCAAAACTTCTTCTTGACTCGAAACATTCATTAACACGTAACATAGAACTAGAAGTACTGTTTATTTAAGATAACTAAATTTCCTTGAATAATTAGATATTATAAGACACTTAAGAGACCCACATAATACGAATTTGTCAATGAACAGAAAAATCTAGGGAGCTCTCCACTATTAAAATGTCTTCTTAAGTAACAATTGTAAAGATCAGCAGATATAGTTTTCCTTGGTTTCCTATATCATTGCACAGTTATACTGAACTTAAATGGGAAAAAAGATATCCAGGATATCCCCATAGGGCTAATAATACCTAAGCTTTGATCAATAGAGTGGAATTAATTAGAAACAGATAAAGGGTCCAAACAGTAAATTCTACCTATATTAAGTTTGTATTTGTTTACTTTATAAATAGGACTTACCTTCAGATTGCACATTTGAAACATCAGAAATAACGCTTCTGGATGTATGGCTTGTTGATGGAGGATTAGAACTAATGGATGAAATGTTCGGAGAATTAATAATAACATTGAATAATGGTTGTGGGGTACTTGTTATTTTTGTATCTTCAGTGCCCTGACTTGTAATTATGTCGTGTGCAGAAGATAATTTAATCTTTTTTAAAGGGGACGCCATGACTTGTACGACACTATAAACTTTCTTCCCGCTTCTTAACTATTCACGTAGCAACAAGAAACAACGCTCTAGAAACTAATGGCTGCTAACTTGACGATTTTCAAATGTTTTTTTGTTAAGCGGGAGTCGCTTCCATTGGTTGATTTTATCATGTGACCAATACAAATTTTTCGTAAAGAGTGTTGCATATACAAAAGGGGCTAATTTTTATACAGTGAAAATCAAAGAGTACTTTTCTCGTTGGTAAAAGCTAAACTGTAAGACTATTTTTAAATTCATTTCTCCACGACTATATACTTAATAATGCACAAATTATTTTTACATATTTAGCTGAATAATGATATAAATTCTTCACACCAGTGAAGAATGAAAAAGAATTCATTATCGTTAGCCAATCACATTCTCTGATTAGAGACTTTTAGCTTGTCTTAAATTTCTCACGTATCCGTATCCGTAACGAACTGCGCATGTGTAGACCCCTTACGTCTCAGCCGATACGATGCGTTGAACGTATTGTTACGTCCCCTACTCCGTATACGTAAACGTATCCGTATCCCGACCAAAATCAGTATTCTGTGCTATTAGTGCTATTTTACAGGTCTTCTTTTTCTTTGATATTGGTTTGGTTTAATTATAACCCAATATATTTTGGTCATGCGAAATATGCATCAAAAATAGGTCATCCAAATCATCTTCGTCCTCGTCTAACAGCAATGGATTATTTAATATCGCCCCCATATTACGTTTTTACAAAAATATAAAAAGAAAACTAAAAAAGTTTTGAGGTTATACAATTAAAAACAGAACGAAACGATACGTTTTCTGCTAAAAAGGTTTTATTGACAATTTCTTTACGTCAACGTAACTCCAATACGGATGCGGATACGTGTAAAAACTTATGACAAGCTAAAAGTGTCTATTATCAGAAATCACGCTAAAACCGATTTTACGTATATATAGAGAACAAAATGGACAACAGTAGCGATAGTGAAGATTTAATATGTAGGTACACCTCCCGAAATAAACAAATTTCTCAATCATCCACAATGAATTTACTACCGGAGAGATAAAAGCAAGACTATAATAAGATTTATGAAACATTCATGGCACGGAGACATTCTAATAAAGTAAGTTCCTTTTCGGAAAACGTTCTTCAAGCATATTTGACAAAATTTTCCGAAATGTTTTTTACATTTTAATAAATAAATATGGTCGATAGCTCAGTGGTAGAGATACTTGACTCTTACGCGGGCGATCGAGGTTCGATTCCCAATGGTAGAATTTTTTTAATGCATATAGCAATTTCAAAATATTCTTCAACGAAAAATTTGGGCAAGAACAATACACCGACTTCACACCCATGTCTTTTCCGAAAGAGCCTCCCCATGCCGATTTTGACAGATTAGCACTAGTTTATAGTAAGAAATACCATAGTTTACTGAAACATGGTGAATCGCACGGGTAAGACCAATACCAAGATGCGCACGAACAGGTGCAAGAGTGCACTTTCTATACTAATCTTTAGTCTATGGTGTGACTTAGACGGATGACATTTTATGTTGACACTTGACTTTGACCTTTGACACACGTTTGCAGGAGTGGGTCTCTGCACACAATAGAATTCTATTATCGACTCTATTCTACACGTCTTGTCTACAAAAGTAATCGCTTTCTATGTGAAGACGTGTCGTTTTCTACGATTACTGAGACATCTACAATGTTATTTTTTCAAATTTATGACATTTGACACAAAAGACAGATCAAATTAATAAAGGACAAGTTCCAAATTAGAAAACAAAACAATAACTACACAAATCAACTAATCTTGATTTGTGATTTTGTGAATAACAATTGCATTTTTGCGTAAATAACCCAAAACTTATTACTAATAAATTTCATCTTCCTAAATTTACAGTTTATCCGATCTAGAAACATCAATGGCAAATACCATACACACAATTAATCAATGCAAAAATACCTTTAAAAGTTAATTATAAAACTATTACCACGTCAAAAATTGAATTACCACAAAAAATGCAGTAAAGCCACATTGAGAACTGTGACATTTTTACATAAAAACTTCAATATCTTTCAAACGGAGAGTAATAATTCAGAAATAATAGAAGAGTTGTCGACAGTGTACATAGTGAGATTTTTGACTGCTGTCGACTGGAATAACAGTTATCCACTGTAGAAAGCGACCGGTAAAATTCTATAGTGTGCAGAGTCCCAGTACTGAACTCCTTCCTTTATTTTGACGGATCTGTCACCATAGATACCAGAGCCATATTTTTGCGATCTAGCGTCTTTAAGCGGATTAAAGCGTTTCATTTTCGCGAATAAGTAATGACGTCACGCTTAAAAACGCTTGAAGCGGAAACTGGCGTGGTCGGGAGTGCGCCAGAAAACTTTGAAGCGGTTCAGCTGTTGTTCGTCATTCAATTGACAGCATTGACATAATAAATTGATAGAGAGTGGACCAATGGAATTTCAATAGTTCATAAAATGTTTCTTTAGACATTCGAAATAAAATATAAAAGTCATAATTTAGATAACGGCTTATCTATTCTTCCTCACAAATTGATCTGATGTGATAGTCTCTTGGAATTGAAGAAATTATTTGTAAACTTTTTATTCTTCTTGAGAGCCGATTTCTGATTACAAGGACCACCGAAAAAGCTGTATCCTCACTGAGCAGCACCATTAAATCTCTCCTCCTTTTGATTCTAAATTCTAAGATCACAAGTTTTAACAAAAGCAATATTATTATTCCTATATTAATATTATGTTGCTTACTACAGTTTCAGAATTTCGGAAATAAAAAAATAAACAAAGTAAAGTATGTATGTGTCGTGAGAGAAATGTCGTTGTCATATGTCAGAATATCGCTAGATATTTCCATTTTTGCGAAGTTAAGCGTGACGACACCGTTATGAGGTCACGCTTAAGCTGGGGATGAGTCCAACACTGTTTGGGTCCTGGACCCATTCGAACATGAGTTTCCCATCTCGGCCCGAAAAAAAAAAAAAGGTCACGCTTAAGCTACATTGTTAATCCGCTTAAAGACGCTAGATCGCAAAAATATGGCTAAAACTATTTGTCGTTGGGTCACTTGTTATATTCTACGTTCGAGATCTGTCACTTTCACAGGACATATAATTTATTCAGTTCTGTGGTTACTTTCGATTTCACTTAAAGCGCTCTGCACTAGTGCACTTTTGGTATCGCCTCATGTTAATGCCGGGAAATAGAGAAATACAGATATACTTATAATTATTTGCATGAGAAGAGACGATTATAAAATAAATAAATTTACAATATTATCAAAGAGGGACTTTCTCTTTAAGAAATAAAAAATTGAACTTTTTGGTTTGTTTTCAGTTGACACAGCTCCTTATATTTGCTTTATTCGTATTCCTCAGGCCACTCTGTAAAATCCCTGTCATACTTAATTTCCTGTATCTAGATCCTACTAACTACTCGATAGTTTATAGAACATTTTTATTCAACCAATAATACATTTAAGAAAAAACAAAATTAACTCTTTAAATAAACAAAAATAAATTTTTTAACTCAAATAACAAAATTAAATATGGTGAGATTCAATTAAATTGACATGGAATCTTCGATATCATCACTATCACTATCATGAATGCTCATATGATCGTCGTTGTTCGAAGAGTCCGTATCTGATTCTATTGTGCGAGCTGGAGGTTTTCTTCTTACATCGGCTTGTTTGGTAGTTTTGGTAGTTGTTTTAGCCTTTGTACTTTTTTTCTTAACAGGAGCTTTCTTAGGGTCTTTGTTCTCTTTGGAGTCGGTTTTCTTTTTTTTAGGCGATTGTGGTTTTACGACTTTTCCACTTTTCCTGGGTTCGAATGCATCTTTTAGAACCTTTGCGAAATAGAGAACGGCGTCGTTTTTTTCCAATTCCTTTGTAAGCCTATTGTTGAATGTTTCTTGTCTGAAATATATTTAGTATAATATTACCAAAATAGCATCTCAGTAGCTTTCACAACAAAAGAAGGATTGAGGCAAGTAGGAGGTCCGAGTCCTACACTGTTCACAATATATATTGATGAGGTAATAAAGAAGTGTAAAGTAAAAGTTAAAAAATTTAAGGTAGGATACAGATATATGGAAATTGTACAAGTGTTAGAAGGAGCATTTGCAGATGATATAGTCATTGCATGTGGCCGAAAAAGAGGTAGACTTACAAAAGAACATGGAGATTTGGAATGATGCCATGGAACAATATGGGATGAAATTAAATAAAAACAAAATGCAGTATAGGAAGCGAACACAAAAACATACAGATAAGAGTAGACAATGTTATAATTGAACAAGTAACAAGCAAAGAAAGAAACGATAGAGTGAAAAAAACACCAAAATTGTACTATGCAACGAACCAAGCTTTTATAAACAAAAAAGAGACATCAATGAAGACAAAAATAAATGTATTTAAAACTATATATATAGACCAATTCTGACGTTTGGTTGTTAATCATGGGGTGCGTTCAGTCACGCTAGCGCTGAGTAAGCGGAGAGCGAATTTGACCGCTACGTGAAAGCGCTAGCTCTAGCGGTCTCCATCTTTTCCAGCGAATTTATTTTCCGCTAAGTTGGTCAGCGGTTCGTTATGTCAACAACAACAAACAACAATTCCAACCTCCAAGTTAAAATTTCTGTGTTATTTTGTTTGTATTAGTGAATTACTTCCTCAAAAGAATTTAAATTTCTTACAGGATTTTCTGTTTCTCCTAATTTTAATATTTTTACATATTCTTCTTGCCTTTCAATTACAGGTGGAATCAATTCCTCAATATTATTTTCAGCCGCAAGTTCTTCCAAGATTTAAAGGTTTTCCTTTGAAGGCGCTTTGTATTTATAAAATAAATTTAAAGGTTATGTGATGTGTTTATCTGGGAGCGAATTCTCGGGTCAGGGAACAGCGCTCCCGAGAAAAAAATGGGCGTGGTTCTATTAAAACTTGATGGTGTCTTATTCTCGCTAAAAAAGATTAGCTTTTTAAGAGAACCATGTTCTCTTGCTTTGAAGCAGTAGAACCAAGCAAAGTTAAGAGACCAGTCAGCTGTTTTCTGTCTTCTCTGCAAAATTTATTTGTTTTGGTCATTTCGTTTGTTTGGAAGATTTTGGTTTTTGTAAGTTTTAACGTTACTTGGTTATAAATTCAATAAGAGATTGAATTAAAAGCTTATAAAATGGACGATAGACGAATATTTATTTGTTCAACATTAATTGGGGCAAGGTTTTGTTTCTCCATGCTAAAGGAGTAAAGAAGGTAAATTTTTTAAAACAAATAATTTAGGATAAAGGACGGGTATTCAAAAATGCACAGGGTATTTTGAATTTAAAAAGAATTAAAGATTTTAAAAATGCTTAATTATTCGCAAAGAATAAATACTATATAATTTATATCTATACTTGCCCGAGTTTTATATTTCAAATTGAAATACGACCAACAAATATTATAAATCCAAAACCAAAATATAACCAAAACAAAACAAAGACGCACTGCGCAACTATTATTAGTGGTCGTAGACATTATTATTCTTCTTTTCTTGTTTTGGACCAATTTTTATGTGGCCGTTGCTCCAAATAATACTGGTAACATCGTCAAAACTTATTCTACGGGCAGTCTCGATTGAGGCTGAATCGCATCCTTCAAGAATAGGTCCAGGGCGAGCTACCCCAGAAAATCAGGGAAGGAGAATCGCCGAAAGAATAGATAAAGTAAGAATTACAAAAATAAGAAAGGATCTAGAAGTAAAATCGAGACTTGAATATATAAAAAAAAGACAATTGGCATGTTGGGGACACCAACAAAGAATGTCAAATTCCAGACAAGTTAAGCAAGTATGGGAGGCAAGAAAAGCGAATGAAGAGAAAGCGTGGGAGACCGAGAGAAACATGGGACAGCAGCGTTAGAAAAATTCTGCAAGAAAAAGGATAATCATGGAATGAGGCAAAAATATTAGCAAGAAGTAAGAAGGAATGGGCCAAAGTTTGTTCACGAAAACATTACCACATAATGCCAAATATAAGAAAAATATGTAATGTTGAATAATGAAATGTTTTACCCTACACCATTGAAAAATGTTGGGTTATTTTTTAATAAACATGTTATTTTTGGAGAGGTATTTAAATAGGTACCCAACATAGTCACCTAAACATATTGGAGCTCTGTCGTTAGAATATTTACTTACATTTTCTTTTTTTCTTCATCGTTATTCAGCAAATCAACAAAGCATTTGATGATGCATAAAAATATCAGATTCGTTTCGTCTCTGAACGCATATTGTATTGAAAGACACAGTATCTTGAACAAATTTGAACGATCGTGGAAATATTTGAAAGTTGCAAATTGTTTGGCAAGTAACTAAAAATAAACATTTAGAACATTTCAAACATATGGTTTTCTATTTTTAAATGATTTATTTCAGTGTATCAATAGTTCGCACCAGCGCATACAAATTTGTAAATCTGGACTGAGTTCGAAAATTACGATCCGAGAGATCATTCTCATTCCATAGAGTGTGACATTCGTGCGATTCGGTTGTCTGATTCGTTTGATTCTTTTTCGAACTGATAATGTGACAGTTAAATGACTTAAAGACGAAAAGTAAACAAAACACAATTAATCCAAGTTAGAGTATTATGAAAATGATAATTATGAACCGGAAGCGTGAAGTGGTTGCGTCTTTGGCAAATTTGCAATCACACAAAACGTATACCTAACCAGTAACAATAAAGTATAAAAACATAACAACAAAACACTGCGCATGTCGGGTGAATGTTAACTTAGAAAATACTTGGTTGGAAAAAACGAAGATCGAGCGATAAGAGAACGTAGTTTTCGAACTGTATAGTGTAACGATCCATCTAGAGTATTCGAACGGGTAGAGTTAATCGAGCGCGCTCGAGTGTATTTTTCGAACTCAGCCCAGGGGGACTATTCTCAAACGATGACATATTTTGTCGCATGCGAGATTTTTACATTTTCGAACAAAAAACGTAATTCCTTATTCTCGAATGTCGCATTCGGAAATTTTCGATAGATAACTTGTAGACAATATTGTAAGTAGAGTGGTTTGAAGCGGTCGACAATTTCATGTCGAACGCGACATGAAATATTTGACAGTAATTGACAGGATTATTTTAGGTTAGCGCTGGTTAGCCGTAACAGAAGCAGTTTTAAACGGTTAGATTGTGGTGTATTGTTTGTTAGAGATTCGTTATTTTATAATGGCAGCTTTATTAATAGCAATTGAAAATTTGGAAAATCAAGAAAATAATCAATTATTAAACGAAAATGTTGAAGAGAATTTGCCAGATAAAAGCGGCTCGTTTTCTTTTTCTTTCATCAAATTGCAATTGTGTGCAATAACTTGTTTTTTCCTCCATTGCCATAATTTAAAGGTTTCAACGTAACCTAACCAATACAACAAACAACAATAACAATACAACTACAAACAAATAACAATCCAATCTACCACGCAAATGCAAATATAACCTTCAAAAAACCAAAACCCACAACGCTGGAATCCCAACAACACATGTCACATTGGCGTAGATCATATTCGAGAATCGTTAAATCGGTGTGGCCAGCTCATGCTATTCGACAAAATATGTCTCATGCGAATTGGAAGACGAAACCAATTGAGAATACCACAATTTCAAGTTGTGCGACAATTTTCATCGACAAATGTCGAATTCGACATTCGAGAATAGACCCCCAGCATATAACAACAATTAGAGTGTCTATTCACTACTTACGTCTAGCCGGAACGTTTAATTTTGGAACCAGCAGGCACGCATGCGCATTTCATGATCAGTTTACCTCTTCCTAATTTATCGAGAAGGGCAAGGAAAATCATTGATGATGCTATACTGAAGGGAAAGGGTGAATGGAATGGTTATTTTTCCTTCCCCTTCTTCAAAAATTAACCAATTCTGTTTTAACCAAGAAAAATTATGAAACCTATTAGAAACAAAAACAAGTATCAGTTTCTAATTATTCTAACCTAAAAATTCAAAATGACAAGACGAGACAAACTGATCATGATCATGAAAAATGCTAGCCGCAAGTTCTATTCACTAAGTAGTGAGAGCATCTAGGAAAATCAACTCGTAAAAACTGCTCATGCAGCGTGATTGCAAATATCTTTTTGACTAAAATCAAGAGAGTGATCATATACTATGCCCCTATTCTATTTGGTCAACTTATGAGAAAGGCGAGTGAACATGCGCATTGCACTTCAAAAAGCAAAATGTCAAAAAATATGACATTACAAACCTAACTTCACTATTCTGTTTTGTATTGCGCTGCGGAGATATTGAGAGAGTAGCTCCACAAGGGATGGGCAAATTTAAAAAATATATCGATATCTTCAACTCAAGAAAATTGTCAAAATATTTGGACGTGAAAAAAATTAACACATATTTGGCACATGAAACGAACAAAAATATTACAATTATAAGTGGAATACATAATAAGTAATTATAAAATATAATGAAGCTCTTAAAAAAATATCGAATTAGATATTCGGAAATAAATATCGATTATCGATATTTCGATATTAAAAATATCGCCGATATTTATCGATTATTTTCTAAAAAAATATGGATATTTTGATATATCAATAGTTTATGCACAATCCTAACTCCACCGTAGTGAATACAATTTAGCAGAAGCGTGTGAGCAGTGAGTAACGACAGAGAGAATCTCATAGGACTAAACGCCTAAACAGCTATCTCGAATTAGGGAATAGGCAACCAGGACGTCTATAAATACTCGAGTTATATGAAAAGGAATTTGTGAGAAAAAAGGGCGGAGGAACTCTCGAAGTTGTGCTATCTCCGTTCTATTTCGTGAGCACTTGTGGTATCTACTATTAATTTTCACTGCGCAGACGCGATACTGCACAGCCGACTGCGGGAGCACGTTTACGTTTGACATTAAAAGCTAACATCGTAATTTAATGCTTCTTTGTAAGTGTTTTGACTAGTGCGTTTATATTTATATTTGCAATTGACCAAGGAGAATTGTTAGCGACGGTGGCGCTAAAAAACGATTTGAGAAGCAAAATGATCAGCCACCGAAAAAGATACTAAGAAGAAAGAACGCGTTTGTTCTAAACTACAAGCTGATGCTCGATTTTTTAACAATTCCTTCATTTTTCGTTAAAAAGACAACATAGTAAACGATGGTAAACCCAACCCGATAAACACTGTTCTGTTCCTTAACTCCTTACACCGAAGAATGACAGGTTAGAATCGTGGTACACGCCACAATTTGGCAACTCCAGCTACTTCTACCACGTCGAGGATACGGGTTAACCGTTTCGAGAGAACAAGCTGCGAATGTAATGTAAGGGATGTTTCGTGGTAGTGGTCCTCTCTCTCAACCTATTCATTAACTAGAGAGCTGTAATCCAGGTGTTTACTGCTAAGAGATCACTCCCTCTCTGACGCTACTCACACGCTACCGCAAACCATACACACGGAGGTGGAGCTAGTCTCTCAAGGTCCCTCAATATGTCCGCAGTGTTGTCGTGCTTTTTGCTTGTGATTTATGATAAATACTAACTTTATTACTGTTCATTACTGTTAACTATAGTTAACCTACTGATTGTTTTATACTGTGCCTTAAGCAGAGTTCAGGCTTAGTTCGCGAGCTGTTCTCGAGCAATTTCCAAATGCTTTCAGAGTTCGATCAAAGTTTGGACGGTTTTTTAATAATGTATTTATATTTTTTTCCAAATCAAATAATAATAATTTATTGTTTAAGACTTTTTTAAGATCTGGAACATTCGATGGATTCGGACGAACTCGCTCAACTGAAACCGTTCACATTAAACCTTTTCCAGTGTGGACGATGCACTAGCGAGCTGTTCGGATTCAATCGCGAACTGTTCACGAGCAGCTCGCGAACTTTTTGTTTCAGTCTGTAAGTGGTATACATACTTTTAATTGCACTCCTTCTTCTGATCCGAGTTCGACAACTCCATGTTTTTTAAATATAGCTTCGTAGACCGTAACTAAAGTTTGCACAACCATGAAGTGTATTATGTAGGGATCCTCACATTTGCTCACGCTGGTTAAAGAGTGTTCAATTATTGCACCATAATCTTTGTTATACTAAAATCAAAATACTTTATCGTTATGAGATTTTTGGAGTTGTAGACACAAAATTATACAAATATCACAAAATGTCAATGTACTTACTGAATAAAAATATTTGTAGACATTCACCAATGATTGTGAAGGAAGTACGTCATTGTTTATTATATGAATGTAACTGACTACGTGCTTTCTACGTTCTGTTAAAGACACTGAAAATAATAAATAAGCGTGCACACAAATAAACACAAATAAATAAATCCCTTATAAAAATTTTCTTGTAAGCCATTAAAAATTTAATTGTACGCCCATGCTATGGAAATGTTTACAAATTAATTAATCCCTTATTTTAAATTTCATAGAACGCCTATGATAGAAGGACCTTCTTACAAACTTTATAAAAATTGTATCGTCACCCATCCAAAAAGAGTACAGCACGCACATGATACAGTCGACGTTAGCATGTCGGTGACGTGAGCCCATAAAATTTGCCCCTGCCAAAAAACGACCTGCACGCATATGATTCAGTCGAGGCGCAGAACGACACATTAGCTTGTCCACTCTATCACGTTTACCGATCTAATTCAAGACATATCGAAGTACCAACTCGAAGAAATTATTATTCGTATTGGATTTTCCGTGAAATCGAATACAACAACTAGTGCCCCGCCCCGGCTTCATTCGATGACTTCAAATTTTTCTTAGTCATAGCATTTTTATATCCGTCATATATATCTTTGTAAATTCTGCTCAACTGTCTTTAAATACTTATTTGGTTCGTTCGATTCTATAGGTGTAAGCGGTACAGTTTTTCAAAGGAATGTATGAAATGAAAATTAATTATGCTCTCAGAGCTTCTGGACGGATGACATCTACCTTGTACTGATGAGGCCCAAATACGCCGAAACCGGTCTACAAGTGATGTTGTCCCTTCTAATTACAAATCTTGCAGATACACCAATCCCGTTTAACTTGGAAGTGTAATTCAATGTATGTCGGGTCATATAGCCCGAGAAGTAGTTGTTGCTTCTTAGTGAACGGTCTCTGTTCTTTGAAAAATATTTTTCAAAAACTTTGTAAGGCGTTATAATAGTATTAAACCATTATCTTCGACATCTATTGATATCACGCTTTACTAAAATATGTCAATTTTCACAGGAAACTGTAATGAAGTAAACTAATTTTTAGCTCGAATGACCCATTATTGTTTGCTATTTAGGGTCATTCTTTCTCTTTCGAATGGTACAGAAATGACAGCCGTAATAAGAGTTCAGAGCGAACTCGATTTCAATGCCACCTACCGGAACCAATTGTGAACCTAAATCTTTCAGGGTCTCCCTACTTGCATTACATACAAACGTACATGAAGATAAAAATTAACGTAACCAAATTACTTACTAGTTTTGCTGCCTATGACGTGTTCTTCTAAGACTTTCGCAAACACGTCTTCTACACTTTCACTGGGAATATGTAACTTTAAATCTTTGAAAATTGTATCAAGTTGCACGAGATCATTTAATTCTTTATTAAACAAAATAGAAAAATTGCAAACCGTTGAAAAAACCTAAAAAAAATGGAAAAAATACATCTTGCGGTACCAATAGGCAAATTACAGTTACCTCCATAATAAATGTTTCATCGTTGGAATGTTGAAATATGTCCAAGCAAATGCCTGTAAATATTTTACACATTCTCCGTAACTCCGTAACAGACTTTTTTAATTCTCTTTGATCGCTTCCGACATTCTCGGATAAGTTTTCCAAACTCCATAAAAGGTACCATTTGCAACACGTTAAAAGATGAGAAACCATCTATAAACAAAATTAAAAATATATTGTTAAAAATCTTTTTGAATATGGTTCGGATACGTGGTGGCGATGACGTTAAACGTCACCAACCCATAATTTTTGTCTTCGCCAAAAAACACTCAACGTGGCAAAAACTTCCCAACAAACAATTGGCATGTTACAAAACCACTTCTGGTAACAGCAGTGCTGCCAAATTTCAACAGAATACATTTCTAGTCGAAAGAACAGTATTGCCAGTTCTTGAGAATGAATATCACCCACAAAATAAAAACGAGGAAGTTTTTTTGTCTCAAATTTGAATTATTTACTACTACTATTTAGTTACCTTTTTAAATGAAACTGAAAATAATTAGACTTACCTTTAAATCAAGCTCTTCCAAAGGGTCAGTTAGTTCACCAAAAGAAATCAGATCGTTTAAATTGAAATGCTTGTATAATACGGCTACTTTTAGAGCACTATGATTTTCTTCTTGACTCTACAACGATTAAAAAAATATTTTTTCTTGATTTTAAAACTGGTGAATTCAATTAAACAACAACAAAAATTATATAACCACGCCGGACTCAAAAAACAAAAATAATAATTTTCGGTTTTTGTCGATTATCTCCGGAGCTGGTTGGAACATTTCCAATTTCTTCAAACCATCTAATTTTCCGAAAAAATTCTAAATTTTATCGCCATTTAACTGATATTTTATCATTTGTGGTTTACGAGATCTCTCTACACGTCAATTAAATCTGGACCACCCTGTATATTTAGCGGGTAAGTTTCTGACTATTTGAATTAAAAGTTTTATCTTACGCCTAAGTTAAATGGAAATTTTTACAACTAAATGAACCCCATTTGAATATTTTATCGCACGCCTATAGTGAACGGAAATTTTTACAACTTAATGAGCTCCCTTTAAAAATTTTATGGAGTATGGAAATTTCTACAAATAAACTAACCCCCTTTGAAAATTTTATAGTATGCCCGTGGTAAGGTCAGGCACGTACATGATATAGTCGAGGCGCAACAAGTCACATTATCATGTCGGTGACGAAGGTGATGCGATACCATAAGTTTCGCCCCTAATAAAAATTGTACAGCTCAGCCAAAGAAGGTTTTATTTAAAAAATTTAACATCTATTTAACTTTACAAAAATAATAGAATAATTTTGAAAGTTTGAATAAAAAATCATTGTGTGGTTTTATCATTGTTTATTTTATTTGTTTATTACTTTTTTGTTTGTACTATAAGTTGTAAAATTATCACCGTATCCAGGATTCGAACACTCTACAATTAATAATTTTCGGCATACAAAACTCTATATCGCGCGGCTACGAAGACATAATATGATGGACACCAGGTATAATATTTTACATACTTTCATGTCGCGCTGGATCGTATTGTAGTGCAGTCTAGCGGCGCGTGATGAAAGGTCTAAGGTAAGAAAAAATAGGTAACCAGAATGTGTAAATAGTGAGGTGCCATCTATATTTCACTTACTTAACAATGTCAATGCTGCCATGTTTTAATAATTATAAACTAGATATTCCATTGTTTATTGTTCCTGTGAAAAAACAAGTCAGATATATTTGGGATACTGATATAAGTGAAGAAATTGTGTATTAAGGTAGTATGTATTTGGTTTTTCACTGGAACAATGAAATATCTAGTTTATAATTGAAACATGGCAGCATTGACATCATTAAATGAGTGAAATGTAGATGGAGGCACACTAATTACACTTTCTGGTTACCTATTTTTCTACCTTAGACCTATTTTCGAGATGCGTCGCTAGATCGCACCCCAAAATACGATCCACCGCAACATAGAGGTATGTAAAGCATCAATTATTATTGATATAAATTTAATAGTGTCAGCTTGTGTGCGTTAATGTAACAGAACTAAACACGTTACAATATTTATATAATTACAGTAGAGCCCCGATTATCCGGGGAATTGCGAGGCAAGGGCACCGCGGATAGCTAAAAATGAGGTGAAAACACGAAAAAAATATTTCAGAATAAAAACTATGTTTTGTTGTAAAAAAAACATGATATGTAAAACTTTTAAAATACGTACAGTACAGCAGAAAACTTTGCTCTACATCTAAATCACTGGATTAAAAAACAATATACTGTACTGTTAACAAAAAGTATTCAGTCATTCGTTTTTGCTTCTTGCTTATGGAAACACCTTTTCTTTATTCTAGATTGTACTTTCCTTAACATGAATTTTCCTGCCAGATTTGCGTCGTCGTCTTGTTCCTCTAAATATTGAAGCAATCCGTCTACGTGCTGCAAAGCAGTTTCATGTATCATCCTCGTCTTCAGAGCTTTCACTTTGTAATCGTTCTCGTTCAATCCCATCGCTTTGTTCGTTATCTCTACGTCAGTCAGTCGTTCAAACCCCGGCAAACTTGCGTCGCATTCCAGCCACTCTTCTATGTTTTCGACGTCGACATTCTCACCTTCCGGAACGGATGTCAATAGGTCAACAAATGTAGCGGTCGGCACAACTTCATTCTCTTCTTCACAAATGCTTTGGATGACTCGGAAAGAGTTTTCTCCATGATTTAACAAAGGTTGAGGGTTTGACGTAATCCCATGCAGAAGAAATATGGTCAACACAACTTTCTTTCGTTTTTCAGACATAGTTAACTTCAGGAACTAACGAAACACTAAACTTAAGCGCTGACAAACAAACATAAAACACGACTGATCACTAACACGCTTACTGACAAGTGACAACTGACACCGGTAGCAGGCCGAGAGAATATGTACGTAATTTTTTTTCGAGCTACTAGCGGCGATAATCGTGGCTCTACTGTATTTGACATTAAACTATACTTACTGGCTGTTTTAAAAATTCTCTGAGATGCTTAACGTGCTCATTGTAGATCGCTTTAGCGAAACTTCTACCGCGTATGGCAAAACTAGGAATATCACATAAATGTTGTAAAACTTCAGCTATATGAGTTAACAATTCCTCATTTGAATTAAAGTCGAACAAATGTCGAATAGTTTCCGATATATCAGTATATTCCTAAAAATAAGTATTAAAATGAAATTGGAACCAAATTCAGAAAATAATATAATATGTGAGTATAAAGTATAGTTAAGCCCATAACCAATTCATTCCGTTATATCCATTCCTAATTGGTTCAAATCTGTCAATAATAGTCCGCATGGACGATTTCCTTTAATTATTCCGCTGTTGTGGAAATCGAAGTTTCAGTTCAAAAAATGTTTTAATATTATCCCATTTTCAGTTGATTCATTTGTTTAACATTCCAAGATTCAATAATCAGCACTAAAGAAATACAGAGCCACACCTACATTACTGGAACAAACTTATCCGCAAACACAGACCGTCACTAGAGGGCGCTAAATAAATCAACATGACAGCTTATACGTACCTTACCAAAGCCCTTATTCAGAAGATTGTTATTGATTGTAACAATAATTTTCAACATATTTATTATAATTGAAATATCATATTGGTTTAATATTATTATATTTATGGCACCTAAGACTTCCGCTACTCGTAGATGTACCACTGAGTCCACGTTAATTACTGAAAATCGAAATTCAGTTAGGGGGGCGGATGAGAGAAGTAAAAACACAAATAAATGAACATTTATCATACAGTCATGGTAGATTGAAATTTTTGCAAATAATTAACCCTTTTTTAATAATTTATCATACGCCAATGATAACTGGAAATTTTTGGAAATAAATTAAAAACAAAGTGATCTTTTTGTTATATTATTGTGAACTACGCCTTCTAACGGCGGAGTAGAAAACTTGAAAATAATTTCCAGTAGTTTCCCGTATGCGAATTTGTAATATAGATTTTTTTCTCTAAGCTGTACGATAAATAGTTTCTGAGATACAGCGGGTTACCTATCTTAATCAGACACCCGGTACATAATACATTCGAGGCCCAGCAAAAAGTTTACAAAATTATTTTCGAACAATAGAAGGTTACTTACTAGTCTTCGACATATTTCTACTAACTGATGGTTTTCCTGTTAATCGCTGTTTAACTGCTTCGGCGAATATTTCCGCAAACATTCTTCGTTCTCCATCGTCTACTCTATCGCTCAAGATACATTTACAGAACAATTCCCAGTTTTGCATTTCGTCGCAATAATATAAGAAACCTTCTACTAGAAGCTCCTTAGAGGAATCGCCGTCCTATAAAAATAGAGTTTTACGTTTTCTGGCTAATCTAATCTGGCGATTCAAAATAATTAATTAAACAAAAAATCAAATTAGGAAGTCAACGAGATTGTCGAGGGAAGTGACAACATGAACCCCTTTAAAAAAACTTATTGCACGCCCATGGTAATCGGAAATTTTCAGAAACAAATTAATCCCTTTTGAAAATTACATCGTACGCCTGTGGTAAATGGAAATTTTAACAAACAAATATGAACCCCCTTCAAGAACCTTATCGGTACCCATCCAAAAACAGTCGAGGTCGCGTCACATTAGCATGTCGGTGATGCAATCCCATAAGTTCTGCCCCTATCAAAAATCGCACGAAATTTTTCTAAAAAAATTAACCCACTACAAACAAATATTATTCTTATCCATCCAAAAAGAGCCCATCACATGATACAGTTTAGGCACAATCAGTGACGGTGATGTCACCAACCCGTAAGTTTTTCCCCTACCAAAAATATCGTTCGAGGTGGCTAAACAAAGTTATATGATAAAAATAAAAAAAAATAAAAATATATTGAACAAAAAATAAAAAAATCAATGATAAATAAAGATGAAAATAATAAAAAAACAAATTAAACAAAAAATATAAAAAATTAATGAATAAATAAAAAAAAATGAAAAAAAGTTTTATAAGCTCACCTGTTCAGAAGCCAGTATGCTTGCTATGGGGAATAATACATTTTCTGGATTTTCAGTTTGCTTATAAAAATATGCTAATAAACATCTACACGCCGCTTTTCCCACAGGTGCGAATTTATTGAAAATTAATTTTTCCATTTTTATAATTATTTCGTGTGATATGAGCTGCGGAGCCCTATAAATAATATAAAAATTAATAAAATACATTTAGCAGCAAATGATAAAAAGAATCTGTTTTATGATCTACTCCAGATATTGTGAGGATAGACCAAAACATATTTTTATGTACTTGGGCTCGGCCTGCACCTTATAAACTCCAAACGAAAGATTCCAGAGTGTTTGGTGGCAATATTAGTAAGCATGGTCGGGTGTGAAAGGTACGCCTTGTGTAAAATATTTCGGTGGATATGGGAATGATCAGCAAGTAGTTAAGATGGATTTAGTATACAGAGGGTATGGAAGTTGATTGAGGAAGGGAAAAAGTAGGAAGTTTCAGTTGCCGCCCTCAATACCTCGCTGCGAGCTGCAAAATCTCAGATTTTCAAGATAAATTCCTTCGCTTTTGCTTCTATACATCAGACACTGTCAAAAAGCTTCGTTATTGTCGTATTAAAAAATGTTTATACGTTGGTATCATTTTTGTGGATGCATTGTATATAAAAATAAAAAGTGTAAATAAAATCTTACATTTGTATGAGATATGTAAAGACATTTATGGCTTTGACACATACATCTGTGCCAACATCGTAAAATCTTTGTGACACGGTTCTGATCAGTGTTTCTGCCTTTGGTCTGAGGAATTTCATAACGTTGGGCATTCCCATTAGATCTCCACATGCTTCTACCGCTGCACCTCTAACTTCTTTTGACTAGAATAAGAAATAAATATGATGATCTGATGATCTATTCCTTTATCCTCTTTAAAAATTTTATCGTACGCCAATGGGGTATGGAAATTGTCACAAATTAATTAACCCCCTTTACAAATTTTATCGTACGCTCATGGAAAATGGAAATTTTAACAAATTAATTAACCCCCCAAAAACCCGTCCAATATGCACATGATAGAGTCGAGGGGCAGCATGTCGGTGACGCGACCCCATAAGTTTTTCACCTTAAGAAATAGTTCAACGTGGCTGAATTTGTTGATCGATTAGTTTGAAAAACTTACTTGATCAGTTATCAATTTTATCATTAAATCAACAGCCTGGAAATGTGTTATGAAAATCTTGGGAAAATATTTCGTCCAAATTTTAGCTTCCTGTATGCATTCTAATCTCATAATGAAACCAGCATTATCTTGCAATCGACTGCAAATAATAAAAATATGAAAATAATTTTGAAGTATTGAAATATTGAATTCTATTTAAGGGGTAAACAAAAATTAAAAACTACCCTTCAAAATCACTTTTTTGAAAATATCTCGAAAACATACGAAGATATGGAGAAAAGTTTTAATACATGTAGATATCAAAATTTTCTATAAAATCATTTCTAATCACCTTTGATGTATTTGCAATAGAAACCCAGATATTTGCAATAAACAAATCTAATTCATAGCTTATTCGCATAATATATCATATTATACCACAGCTTGGTTGACAAAGTATTATGTCTTCGTAGCCGAGTGGTATAGACGTTCGGCTGCGAAAATTATGAATTATAGGCGTAGGGTAGGAATCCTAGACACGGTGATAATTTTTATTTGTTATATTGTGACATTTGTATATGAATAACAACCTTCAATATTTTCAAACTTACATCAAAAATTTAAACCATTGATTTTTTAATTGCGACAAAAATCTTGGCAATAATTATACATGCAAATGCTACGATATAACAATTAAAAATTATCGCCGTGTCCAGAATTCGTACCTTACGCATTAATAATTTTCGCAGCCAAAGCTCTATACCACTCAGCTACGAAGACTTAATAGTTTATCAACGAAGACCATATGATGTATGTGGCTAAGCTATCAATTAGATTTGTTTATTGCAAATATCTCGGTTTCTATTGCAAATGCGTCAAAAGTGATTGAAAATGATTTTGTAGAAAAACATTTTTTATTTAAAACTTTTTTCCATATCTTCGTATGTTTTCGAGATATTTTCAAAAAAGTGATTATGGGGGTAGTTTTTAATTTTTTTACCCCCAATAGAATTCAATATTTCAATACTTCAAATTTATGTCAAAACGAACTTACATTCAAAAATGCAGGCTTTCGTTTTGAATGGTAGTTTAAATATTCATTTCACTTGACTATAAATACAGAGTGTTTAAGAAACATTCTTTGTTACGTCAAGCAGAATACTCATAATAACTAATGTTTTTGTTATTTATTTAAAGAAACACACACTGTATTAAACTTAATTTATATACTCACTATACTTAATGTCTACTAATTTATTTACACTCGGTATATAATAGTTCTAATGTATTTTTACCACTTGGATATTACACTATTTATCTTCACTATTCATTCACTGTCCGATTACTAAGAACTTTTGTAAACTGTCTGTGAAATAACTCTTTGCTGTCCGTTCCACTAATTCTCTCGAACTAACTGTTTCAATAATTATTCACGCACTTAAAAACCCGCGTATACATAGTCCTTCTCAACTCTAGAAAATTCCAGTACATTCCGCGCTCACCCTATGCACAAACAAAGCGAATGTTCTCGAAAGGAGCGCAGCCACCAACATTTACAGTCGAGGGACAGGACCGGCTTTGAGTTGGTCACCTCGCAACAGTATATTGGAGAAGACACTATATATTATACAATACACATGTTTTACAATGCCTTTGAAGCAGCTGGCAACATCGTAATAAGTAGATATATTTTTTTAATTGGTACACTCGATAGTGTGTTTTCCCTTCTGAGTATTATGGACTTTTTTGGGGACATGTCTTTTTATGTTAAAAAGAAAACAAATATCTATACCACCACCTAGTGCAAACGTTAATGGTAACGACTCGCTTCAAAGAGTATGTTTATTAATAGCGACCAGCCCCGCCAAGGCTTCGCTCGGTGACGCCCTCATACCCATGTTAATTTTTAGATACAATTTCTAAAATCTAATAACATATTGATTTATTCATCATTTTTAATCAACGATTCGAAAACTGAACATAATATATATAGTTTAAAGCAAATAAAACTATTAATAGAAAAAAACTTACCAATATTTATGGAAAATAAAATAAAAACATGGTATGAAAGATTCAAGTTTGGTTTTACGTAATTGTAGTTCCATCGATCTATCAATATTGGGATTATTAACAACATCTCTGAAAATCAATATTATACCAGTAAGGATTTTCACGGCTGAAAAAAAAATTACTTTTGTTACTTGAAGTCAAAGTGATTCGTAATCATAATAAAATTTTTGATCAAGATGACATAGGACGACAATCAATTATTATAAAGCGAACTCGAACGAGAGCAGCTTGTGCTGACCAAAGTAAATAAAATATTACACACATCAAATCTTACCAAATACAACTCCAGTATGTCGAACACATTTAAGCTCACTTTCCCCCATACTCTTTATAAATACAGATAAACATTTCATGAAGCGGTCATCATAGAGAATATTCCTATTGTGAGCCGATTCTATAAGATTTTGTATAAAACTGTACAGTCCCATTCTTAAATATTTTACCAACATAGTGTTTCTTTCTAATAATAAATACCTTCCGGTTTCCTACAAAATAAAACAAAGTGTGTGTGTCTCAATATACGCACTCATTAATTGGGTACAATAAAACCGAAAGGGTACAATCTTTAATTTACCTTCAGTATCGTTTCCTGATCAATAACTTCATTGCTTTCAAGTTTTTTTATAATCCGCTTGCTATCTTCTTCGCAACTACCAAGTCTATAATATTGCTTTGCATTAAAATGCTGGAAGCCGGCGACATTTACGCAAAATTGAATCAAATCTTTTATAGCAACATCTGGATCTGTTCTGTAGAGTAATAGGAGTTCCGTAACCATAAACTTAAAAGTTGAAAACATATTTATTAAATATTTAAAACGATGTCGGTTCAGCCGTTCTGGAAGAGATCAGTATGAACCCATTTGCAGCGCCATCTACCGTGACCAAACCAATTTCAAAATCTATAGGTTCGTTCCAACTGGCGATAGAACCGTTCTAGGTATCGTTTGCACAAGTGATGTATTTCTTTCGCGTTCCAACTGATTATAGTATCGTTGTTGGGACGGAACGAAAACTACCTTCTGGAAGGGGCGATAGAGTTGAAGTGTCCATCCCTAATTAGAGTTTGCGCACTATATGTACAGTACTCGATACGATTCCAAAATGGTTCCTAAATGCCAGTTGGAACAAACCTAATACCAACCAGGGAATCAATCAAGAGCACACAAAATTTTTTTTCTACGATAGTGCAAAAATGACTATTTTTTGCACTATGTACTGTGCCAAAAGTTTTGCACTAGTGCAAAAAGTACCTTACATAAAAGTGTATATTGAAAACCCAATGGAATAAACGGGACAATGCTTTCGCAGATCTTATGCAACTATATATTAACATTAAAACGTCATGGAGGGTGGAAATCCTCAACTGTAGCGGAGGGCTACATCAAGGAGTCATTTTCAAAAAAAAAATAGCTACTCAAATTTTAGAAGTACCAGTACCAGTACCGGAAGCGTCACATTTCGAAAATGAGTTCAAGTGAAAAACCTGATGAGACATCCACAAGTAGAAATGAAACCAAAATTCAAAAAATCAGTGGAAATGGAGTTTGTCCATCACTAACAATGGAAAATTGCTCCAACTGCGATATTAAAATCGAAATCATCTCAAAAAAGTAAAATTAGTACCTAATTTTGTTGTAATTACCTACTTATTGTAAAATACTTTAATAAAATTTGATATAAAAACATATTTTATTTCGATCGTAGAAAAAATGTTGTGTGCAACACGTGCAAAAAGCATATTTGTTGCACTCAGCAGACTTCGTCTCAAGCTGCAAACTTCATGCATCGTGAAACATATTGCACTAGTTACACAAATAACTATTCTGCCCTCCTAAGCAAGAAGGGCGTTTCTCAATTATTTTCAATTTTTGTCATTTTTGGAATGTTTAATAGTGTAACGTTTATTCTAATTTATATTTACAATTAATTTATATTTACAGATTTATATGTAATTCAGTCCTTATTTAATGATTTATGTCATACACTAAACACACTAATTATAATTTATCTGAGAGTCACTTAATAAACACTTTATCGATGCGCGATTACTTTCCTTCGGTATCAACACTGACTGATTGACTAATTGACTGCAGCGATGCTTGTGGCCTATTTATACTCGTGCGCCGTAATTCTAGAAGTATCTCGGCGTTCTCGCGGGCGCATTGGATATTCTCGATATTCTCGCGGATGCACCCGGGTGTTCTGGATGTTTCTCGAAGTTTGGGAGGAGGAGCCATAGTCGTCTCATACGGGGATTTCACTGGGGGCACTAAGTGAGAATATTATTGCAGTAGCTCGCGTAACAATAGTCAATCTGTTTTATTCCTGAGCCTAAAAGCCATATCTAATTCCACGAGTTCGAAGAACGAGTGGAATTAGACAACAAAAGCTTGAATGGAAATTATCCGGTTAATTTTTAAGCACAAGCGGTATTTAGGGAGAATATTTCTCGAATAAAAATACAAATTACTGTATATATCCACTATATTCAAATAGATAATGTAACGTCTCTAACTTAGAAATCTCAATAAAATAAATTATTTATTTATTGAAACAGTAACGTAATACATTTTTGTCAATTTCCCGTTCTGTTATATCTCCGAATCGATTCATGACCTCTAAGAAACTCTTTTTTGACGTTTCACGTTTATTATTTTAACGTTGTTTGACAACGGTTGTCATGGTAACGTGAAATTTCCGCTGGGTTGTCATGGGAACGTGGAATTTCCCCTGAATTTCCATTTAATAATTTAGCATTCGTTGCATTGATACAGCATGTATGAGTGAAATATTCTCATTAATTTTATGGTCGGCAGATAATTTTAGAAGTTATAGGGAGTTTACAACCAAAACAAAATATAAACATTGTAACTTAAACAATGATATAAATATAAAGTATGGTTATTGGGCAAATTATCCTCTGGGATATTACCCAATAAAGGAGAAAAAATAAGAAGAAAGTATGATTATGATTCTTCTTCTGCTTCTTCTATACTACAGCAATTTCTTTCAAATGGCTGTAATGTAAGATTAGTTTTAGAACCCAAATATTTAAGAAAATGTATTAGTTATAATATCTACTAACCCTTTCGACTCTTACATAGGTACGCATATGATACTATGTGATAAAAAAGTTTACAATACTAAATATTTGTACCTATTATTTGCATGTCTATAGATTTATTGGTAGGCTGTATTATGTGGGAATGATATTTCATAAATACCTGTGTATGAGCAGGATCTTTTAAAATGTTTGCATATAAACTATCTTCAGCTATCGGTTTATAATTTTTCCAAATCCGCCCTTTGTATTGAGCACGCTTTTGTCCTTTAAAAAAGTCATCATAGTTTTCACCAAACTCATATTCTAAAAATAACAAAACTTTGTAAAACGCTTTTCCCTCACATTTCAAATAAGGTTATGGCACCTACTTACTTATTACCTATATTAATTTTTATAAATGAAACCAACTGTTTCTAATTAATTCCACGATTTAATGAAAAAATTATGAAAATTCTAAGATGCTTATTGATAAGTATTTCGATATTGGCTAGAACAAATAGTGAGTGACATATCTTTTGATCTACTTGAATAGAAAAAAGCAGATGATATGATATTACAAATATTAAAGCTTAGGTATTATTAGCCCTATGGGAATATCATGGATATCTTTTTTCCCATTTAAGATCAGTATAACTGTGCAATGATATAGGAAACCAAGGAAAACTATTGTTACTTAAGAAGACTGTTTAATAGTGGAGAGCTCCCTAGATTTATCTGTTCATTGAGAACTTCATATTGTGGATCTCTTTAGTGTCTTCAAATTTCTAATTCTTCAAGGAAATCTAGTTCTTGTTTCTTATCACAAATATGCAGTACTTCTAGTTCTATGTTACGTGTTAATGAATGTTTCGAGTCAAGAAGATGTTTTGTGTAATGTGATTAATCTGGCTGTTTTAATCTGTATTTGCTCGTAAAGTGTTAATTGTATCTAATTTCAAAATTTCAAATTGTTTGACCAATAGAGACAGCATCACATTCTGGATATTTAGTTTATATATCCCAGACTTTGTTAAAGGGGGTATTTTTGTTTTTACATTTAACACATTTTTACTTACATTGTTTTCTGTTTTAAAAGAAATTGTTGTATTTGTTGAAGAAGATATTATCTTTGAAATATTATTAGAAATATTACCAGCATATGTGATGGTTTTGTAATTTTGTATTTCCCTAGTTTTTTCAGAAAATATTAATTATAATGCTGTTGAATGTGGCTATTTGTTTAATTATATTAATTTCTCTATCAAAACTATATTTGTTCATAGGAACTGAAAAATGCTCTATGTATCATTGAATTATATGCTGCTAATTTATGTGACATGGGATGATTGGAATTATATGGTATAGTCACATCAGTACGTGTTTTGGTTTTCTGTAAATTGAAAAATCAAGTATGTCATTGACTCTTTGAATTTTTAGATCAAGAAAATTGATTGAGTTATTTTCTTCAACTTCTAATGTAAATTTCAATTTTTGTATGTAAATTATTAATATGATTGAACAATATATCTAATTGTCGTTCACTGCCTACGAAACAAGCTAATATGTCATCTACATACCTATACCAAAATAAGATATTTTTTGAAATGATACCTACATTCAAAGATTTTTCTTTCTAAACTGTCCATAAAAATGTTTGCCAAAATTGCTAATATAGGGCTTCCCATTGGTAAACCTTCATTTTGAATATATACCTTATTATCAAAAGTAAAATAGTTCTGATTAATACATACATCAAACAATTTAAGTATATCTGATATTATTCCTGGATTAATATTTGTATCCTCTAGTAATTTTTTAACGAGTGTTATGCACTCTTTTGGAGGAATTTTAGAGAACATATCGGTAACATCAACTGAAATGAGTTTAGAGTTATCTTGTAAGTTGATATAGATATACCTCCGTTTAGTTTTTTGGCTAACTTATTATTTGGAGTATTAACGTAAGAAACTACAGGTCTAATTGGTTTTGATACTTTATGCAATTTAACAGTTCCATATAATTATGGAGATTGAGGATTTTTATTAATCATGTATTTTTTCCAATGAACTATATAGTTCATTGATTTTTTCTCATAATCATTGAAAACATAATTTCAACTATTGAAAAAGTGTGACATTACAATTAATATTTCCTGAAAAAACTAGGGAAATACAAAATTACAAAACCATCACATATGCTGGTAATATTTCTAATAATATTTCAAAGATAATATATTTTTCAACAAATACAGCAATTTCTTTTAAAACAGAAAACAATGTAAGTAAAAAATTGTTAAATGTAAAAACAAAATTACCCCCTTAAAAAAAGTCTGGGATATATAAACCGTAATGTCCAGAATGTAATATGCTGACTATATTGGACAAACAATTCGAAATTTTGAAAATAGATACAATGAACACTCAAGAGCATACAGATTAAAACACCCAGATAAATCACATTACGCAAAACTTCTTCTTGACTCGAAACATTCATTAACACGTAACATAGAACTAGAAGTACTGTTTATCTGTGATAAGAAACAATAACTAGATTTCCTTGAATAATTAGAGATTAGAAGACACTTAAGAGACCCACAATATGAAGTTGTCAATGAACAGATAAATCTAGGGAGCTCTCCACTATTAAAATGTCTTCTTAAGTAACAATTATTGTAAAGATCAGCAGATATAGTTTTCCTTGGTTTCCTATATGATTGCCCAGTTATACTGATCTTAAATGGGAAAAAGATATCCAGGATATCCCCATAGGGCTGATAATACCTAAGCTTTAATCAATAGAGTGGACTTAATTAGAAACAGATAGAGGGTCCAAACAGTAAATTCTACCTACATTAAGTTTGTATTTGTTTACTTTATAAATAGGACTTACCTTCAGATAGCACATTTGAAACATCACTGGATGTATAGCTTGTTGATGCAGGATTAGAACTAATGGATGAAATGTTCTGAGAATTGATAAAAACATTGAATAATGGTTGTGGGGTACTTGTTAATTTTGTATCTTCAGTGCCCTGACTTGCTGTAATTATGTCGTGTGCAGAAGATAATTTAATCTTTTTTAAAGGGGACGCCATTATAAACTTTCTTCCCGCTTCTTAACTATTCACGTAGCAACAAGAAACAACGCTCTAGAAACTAATGGCTGCTAACTTGACGATTTTCAAATGTTTTTTTGTTAAGCGGGAGTAGCTTCCATTGGTTGATTTTATCATGTGACCAATACAAATTTTTCGTAAAGAGTGTTGCATATACAAAAGGGGTTAATTTGTATACAGTGATGATCAATAATACGTCATTGGTGAAAATCAAAGAGTACTTTTCTCTTTGGTAAATCCTAAACTGTAAGACGTTGGTCGTTTATTTTTATTTGATCGACTCTTTGGACTTTCTGTAAAGTGCTTACTTATTTTTATCATTAGTATTATTATCATAGGATTCATTATCAGTTATCATAAGTAAGTTAAAATAGTTATTAGGGACTTTTAGCTTGCCTTAAATTTCTCACGTATCCGTATCCGTAACGAACTGCGCATGAGTAGACCCGTTACGTCTCAGCCGATACGATGCGTTGAACGTATTGTTACGTCCCCTACTCCGTATTCGTAAACGTATCCGTATCCCGACCAAAATCAGTATTCTGTGCTATTAGTGCTATTTTACATGTCTTCTTCTTCTTTGATATTGGTTTGGTTTAATTATAACCCAACATATTTTGGTAATGCAAAATATGCATCAAAAATAGGTCGTCCAAATCATCATCGTCCTCGTCTAGCAGCAGTGGATTATTTAATATCGTTCCCATATTACGTTTTTACAAAAATATAAACAGACAAACTAAAAAAGTTTTGAGGTTATACAATTAAAAACAGAACGAAACGATACGTTTTCTGCTAAAAAGGTTTTCTTGACAATTTCTTTACGTCAACGTAACTCCAATACGGATACGGATACGTGTAAAAACTTATGACAAGCTAAAAGTATCTTTTTTATGCAACTAGTGCATAAAGTGGTGCTTTTTTTCACGAATGGAAAAATTGACGCAGGAGTCGCTTGCGAATGCGTCAATTCCATGAGTGAAAGAAAAGACACTTTATGCATATGTTGCAAACACTATTTTTTCATTTAGGTTGCTCTAAATGGACTAAAAATGGCCTCGATTTGAATGTTTGTTTGTCATGATGACAAAACGCTAAGTAAAATGTCAGATGAGTGCAATCTGCTGAGCCATTAGCGGAAATATTTAAAATTCGCGTTAAAAAACTACTTTTTCTACAACTGCTATGAAAAAGTGACGTATTTCCTATACTTTACTTAGATAGTACCTATTGCTCATACTCTGTGAGAAATACTATTTCTCACGGCACTTTGCCCACGCCACATACATTTTTATATGGAGAAACAAATAAAATCGACAAAAACTTAGTAGGCTACTGTCATATTTAAATACCTACTTAGTTGTCACAAAACTGTCAGATTAATTAATATAACGGAGAATTTAGTGAAAAGAAATGTCGTTCCGGGTTTGACCATATAAAATTGTACAAATTTCACCATCAACCATAAAAATAAATATTACGCTACTTTACTTGTATTCTTTAAATTTTTGCAGTTGTAGAAAAATTATAGTGTGCAACATGTGGGGAAAGTACTTTTCTCACTCGCGTGTGTTTGCCCACACATTAATTTTACTTTGTATTTTTGTACCCCGTAAAAAATAATAAATACATACGCCTGGAATTACGAGCTCGGGCAGTTTTAATATTCCGTTTCGATTGCGATTTTACTATAGTTCTATTTCTATACTATAGCAAGGACAAGGAAGGGAGCAAAGGAACAAAAAATAAATTTTGGCTGAGGAAGATTGGACTAAATATTTCATGTTGGAAAAGATAAGGAAGCATTTAAAGAAGATAAATTCAAAATCATTTCTAATCAACAATTTGGGTTTAAAAAAAGTCGTCATGCAGACCATTTTAAATGACTTTAAAAATTACTGAATCACTGAATGAAAGCAAGCCCTGTCTGTGCATATTTATAGATTTGTCCAAAGCTTTTGACACTATATGGCCCATCGGTTGCTTTTACAATATTTGGAAGATATCGGTATCAGAGGTAAATATTTGAATTTATTTGAAAATTATTTAACCGGTATACTACAGACTGTAAAAGGTAGATTGATCTTTGTAGTGTCGAGGAAATAATCAATTACGGCATTCCACAGGGATCACCACTAATGCTATCTCAAAGATCCTATTTCTACTATGCACCCAAATTATATAACATTATCAAATGCTTTAAGAAAAATGACACATATAAAGTACGACCAGAGATCTAAGAAGGACGTAAATCAATATAAGCCGAGGACCCTCATTATTACCTATTGCTTGAAACTCGAAATATAGATAAACAATAAAAGTGTGTGTCCCTTACAAGATTCCTAGGTCCGGATTAAAATATCTCATGAAATAGTTTGGCATTTTAATAATAGTAGTATCTCCATTATTTTTGGCTTTTGTTGATAGTTGTGTATTTAAAGGACTATGCTTCCATCTTATGGAAAATAAAAGACCACTCAAATGCGGATATTTTGATACCAACTTATTCGTCTTGAAAAATAGAACATTTGATAACATTGCGCCAATGTTGTAATTTAATTAATAAACCCACAAAATCAGTTCATTTGTCAGAAATTTTCGATTCGATTACAAAATCTAACCATTCAATAGGACTCCACCTGCTGCGGTGAAACAGAGTAGGACTTGTGAATATAGTTGTACATACGATGAATACCAGTTTCGTTGAAACAAAATAATAGGATTATATTTTTCAGTTGTATAAAGATATGATAGATTGCAATCAAATTATGTAAAAAAGTTGCATCTCTCAATTGACAATCTAACATCTTTACATAAGTTTGTCATTTTGTAATAGCAGTTTATTATAACGTTTTCTATATTACAATAGTAAAATTATAATAGGTACATTTAATAACTGACAGACACGAATTTCGTAAACAACTCCGGTACAAACGAATTCCCGTCAGGATTCTTAATGACTATAAAATACACATGAGTTCCCGTCCGACACTTGCAGGTATCTTAATCGCGCACTCGAATTGCCGTCCAGTTTATTTAATCCGCTTACAGGTAAACTAAATAGTTTTGAAAATTCCAGTAAATCGTAATACCTATTCGTAATCCTGAATTCTAATGAAAAAGTTGAATAACCTATTGGGGTGGCTAGGGGGTCTGTCAGTACTAATTGCTATGAATATATTTTTCTATTATATTAAGTTGTCATTTTCGAAACGGCAGTTTATTAATTTACATATTTCCGAACGTTTGTTGTCGTACGCTAGAGTGATACACAAAATGCTTAAAGTAATACTAAGTGAAAAGGGCAAACCCTTTCTGGTTAGGTTAGGTTAGCTTCTTTACATGTATGTATATATTTATGACTCAGTTCAGTAGTAGTACGCAATAAAATTGTAGAATTAAAATTCCGTATTTTATTCCAATAATGATATCATATTAAATAATATCGTTTAATAGTGCCAAACATAAGACATTTATTTCTTATTTCATACATCTGAAAACGGACCTCCCTTAAAACTTTTACTGTTCACTTATTACAATTTGCAATAAATACATAGCTAGATATCAGATGATTCAGAGAATTTACCGTAATTACCATAAACACCTTTTAGACAGGTCAGTTTTCACCCTGACGGGAACTCGAGTGACGGCTTAACGTATCCTAATTATGGAACAGGTAGACTGGTTGACTGTAGTTGACGCTGCTGATCGAACTATACCTAATCATGAAGAAATATAATGTTGCAAATTAGATTTCAGTTAACAGTGCTTTTTATGTCATGCAAGGGAAAACAGTCATCGCCATCAAAATATATATATCACAAAAACCGGCTTTGGCTATCAAAAAAATACAAAAATTAAACAAAACCCGGCTTCGGCTATCAAAAAAATACAAAAATTAAACAAAACCCGGCTTCGGCCACCAAAAAAAAATTTAATAAAGCAAAAAGGCGACTTTAGCTACCAAAAAAATATAAAAACCGGCTTAGACCAATAACATTTTTTTTTCAGCTACACTTCGCGGATAGAAGGTAATAGAGGTCCTCAGGCACTGCCTGTGGGGGGAAGGTGGAGCGCGTAAAAGGGGATACTCTAAGAATTATACATTATCTTTTAGTATCACCCTTTACGTCGGAATCATTACCTACACACATTTCACAAGCATTTTTGTATTAACAGTTAATAGACATTTAACATCTTGCATACAAAAAAATCTTTCCGGCATCCCTACCCTATTTTTTTTAAAGAGTTACCGATGCCAACAAATACACTACAAAATACTACAAAGAAAAAACAAAATATAAAAATTAACTGATAAAATTAGGTCAGTTCAACCCTGTCTGGTTTTATTTATTCATTTCTTATCACCGCTGATATCCTTACTTCGTGGAATCTGTAATACATGTCTATTTACGTATTTTCTCTCTGTCTTACTCATACAATCTCCGTAAGCGATTTTAAAAATAATATCATTAATTGTGGGTTTATTAATTAAATTACAACATTGGCGCAATGTTATCAAATGTTCTATTTTTCAAGACGAATAAGTTGGTATCAATAAAATATCCGCATTTGAGTGGTCTTTTATTTTCCATAAGATGGAAGCATAGTCCTTTATTTGATAATAAAAAATCTCCCAAGGTTGATTTGGAACCCTTGGTAAGGATAATATGTTTAAATGTGTGTAAATAATAAAATTTACTTACCTGGCCACCGCTTTTTACAAGGAAATTAAAATAATATATTACAAATAGCCGATGTATTGTCCCTACATACCTCTAGCTAAATAAGGATGTCTTAGATTATATTTTCTTCATACAATTTTACACTGCCTTAACGTAATGTTACGCGAGCTACTGCAATAATATTCTCACTTAGTGCCCCCAGTGAAATCCCCGTATGAGACGACTATGGCTCCTCCGCCCAAACTTCGAGAAACATCCAGAACACCCGGGTGCATCCGCCAGAATATCGAGAATATCCAATGCGCCCGTGAGAACGCCGAGATACTTCTAGAATTACGGCGCACGAGTATAAATAGGCCACAAGCATCGCTGCAGTCAATTAGTCAATCAGTCAGTGTTGATACCGAAGGAAAGTAATCGCGCATCGATAAAGTGTTTATTAAGTGACTCTCATATAAATTATAATTAGTGTATTACATAAATTATTAAATAAGGACTGAATTACATATAAATCTGTAAATATAAATTAGAATAAACGTTACAGTAATTATCGCATCAGAGGCGTTCCACTACAGTGCTGGATCGATGCCCATTGTACCTACTTGATATTTTAAATTTTCTCGAAACAAGCGTTTTATTCATATATTTTTTATATTTTTTTGTGATTATGAGTGAAACTTCTATCATTATTACTTAAAGAAGTGGTCGCCAACCTTTGATATAAATACGGTATGATAAGAAGTTATGGTAAAGGAATAAGAAATAAAATACTACAGGCTACACAATATATTTTTATTAACTGACATCACAATGAAGTAACAAAATAGCAAACATGCTTATCACACAAGGTTGAACAAAAAATTTAAATATGTACAATTTAAAATAAATCCGATAAATATAACTTTATTGGGAAAAGGTTTAATTACAATTTTTCGATTATACGCATTTTCATTAATTTACATTCGTTTTAGTGGCTACTACAAAATCCACGCATTTTTTATTCCTACTTGTTTGATGTTCAAAGAGGCAATATATATATTTAATTTTCCCTTATTTACAAATATTTAATTATATTTTTCTTCGTTATAAAACAATATTTATTACACAGCCTTAACAATTTGTTGAGTAGCGACTTCTTGACCTTTTTCTCTTGTAGCTTGGTAAGCATCGCGCTCTTGGTCTGGGTGTTTAGTAGGAAGAATCGGCGAATGAAGGTTAGCTTTGGCATGATATCTAAAAATTCAAATTCCATTACTTTAAATAATATACTTTCCTGAAAAGGTACACAAAAATTAAATAAAAATATATTTCAGTTTATTTTAAGACGCAATTAAACTTGTTAAGGCGTGTTTAGACAGCAGGAATCTGACTCTCGAGTGTCACTCGAACAATCCGTATTCGCAAAGTAGCGCGCTCGCATCTGTCAAAAGCGTTTACGTGCGGTGAGTATTAAACATTAATATTTTTACGAGGCTAAGTGAAATAATACGAGCAAACAATTTAATGTTTTTTAAAATAGTAATTATGACAATTATTAAACTCCGTTCATGACCTAATATACACCATTAAGATTCTCATACGCACACTTACATACGAGGAGCATATTAAAACAATTCAAGTTCCTTATGGTTGGAATTTGTTAAAATGTATATGATTTTAGTTATTGTGATCAAAATTCGGTTAAATATTTACAAAATGCTTGCGTAGTTGTAAAAAAATTCGTTGTAATAAAGACGCACCTAATTCCAGCAATATCAACTTCAAAATCTCCGATGGTTACATAATCATTACCAATAGTTTGTCTTACTCTCTTTTCATTAAAGTTTTCAACGAAACCAAGACATATCTGAAAAATAATTAGTGAAAACATTGATTGCTAGCAAAAAACAGTTAAAAAATTGCACATGGTGTTGCACCATTTAAATTCCGATCATGTAATTTTAAAGTCCAGAGGTTGGCTTGCTTATGTATCACAGTAGCTATAAGATACTATCCTACAGCTGCCGTGGAGCTCTCTTCACCTCGTGATAGAGGAAGCAGCACAAAGAACGCAGATCAGAATGGTCAGGGAATGAATGGGGAGAAAAAATCCTGGGACAAACAGTGAGTATACCTCACTCCCCACGGCACCCTTCAAATGGCTAGATTATTGACTGGCTTGCTTATGGATCACAGTAGCTATAAGATACTATCCTACAGCTGCCGTGGAGCTCTCTTCACCTCGTGATAAAGGGAGCAGTACAAAGAACGCAGATCAGAATGGTCAGGGAACGAATAGGGAGAAAAAATCCTGGGACAAACAGTGAGTATACCTCACTCCCTATGGTATCCTCCCAGGTGCTAGATTTTTGACTGGGGGAGTAGAACTTCCTGGGAGAATAGATATTTTGTCTTCGTCGCTGTGAAAACAAGAAAGATAAAGACAAAATATGTGTTCTCTTGGGAAGCTCTACTCCCTCAGTCAAAAATCTGGTCTCTGCTGGTACCTTTCGAGATAACATAACCAAACAATTCAATAATGTGAAGAACTTCATGCAGATACAGAGTTCTAAAAAAGAATGGACAAATTATGCCTTCAAGAAGAATACCATCAAGTGGTATATTGATGGATTAAAAATAGCGGAAGGAATAAGGGTCGGAATTTACGGTCCCCAAACTTTGATGTGTTGTGTGTATCTTTCAGGCGGACATTCACGCAATAGAAACATGTTTGCAAAGGCCTAGACAAATTTAACGAACTAGGAGGAAATAAGAGTCCAGGCTATACTGGTGAGCAGGGAATGAAATAGATGACGAGCTAGCAAGGAAAGTAGTGGCCACTCATTTTGTAGGACCTGAAACGTTCTGCGTGATTGGTCTAAATGTAGAGTACACAGAAGATATTCTTAAACTAACAATAAAACACTAATTTACAAAGAAAACTTGAAAAATACCTAATGCTTAAATAGACAAATCAACAAGATGTCACCATCTACGCTTTATTAATGTTACCTGCTTTTTGAACGTGAATCCATATCCAGTTGTCGTAGTTAAGCCAACATGTTTGCCGTTCCTATAAATTGGCTCGCCTCCCCAAGGCCAAAGATCGGTTTCCCCATCATGGTCTTGTAGAACTAGCTGTAGATACATTCTTTTGACTCCCTCCTCCCGTTGCTTTAGTAAGGCGTCTCTACCGATAAAATCCACTTTTTTCTATAATATATTTAAAAAATACTACTTTAGTAACATATTAACAGTCGCAGTTAGTAGACAGCATAGATATCTTCTTTTAAAGATATTGTGAACAATTATTTTTGTTGACATATAAACTGGTTGACGTTATTAAGAAAGAACAAGAACTCCCAAAACAGGGTTTCAATAATTTTGTGAACTGTTGTAGCATGATTGTCATTAATTTAAATGTCAAAGTCAACAGAACAATGGACGCGATCAGACGGGCTCAACGGTTGAGTTGGTAACTTAGCGGCAGACGAGATGCTGCCATTCTACTAACTCTCAACTGTTGAGCATCAGAGGCAGCGGCAATAGAGGAGTTCAGTCTAACGTCAGTGTGACCAACAAAAAGTGGTTTTTATGACAAGAATGACAGTTAATGTCTACCATTCAAAACATAAGATTTTTGCAGGTTTTTTATCATTACGAACATCTGGGATGGCAACGGTGCGTTGAGATAATAAAGTGTTTATAAAATTCGCCTGCATTTATTTCGATATATCGGAAAGTGCAGCGATAATTAATCAAATAGAATTTGAATTGTATCAACAAAAGGTAAAGTACGTAGTGCTACAAAAGAAAAAAAACAAAAAAAAAACGTTAGATTTTGTAAAAACAATTAAATAAATAGGTTAGTGTTAGGTTATTAAAATAAAAAGCAATTGATTTAAGGCAAGTCCAAAACAATATAATTTGCGACGTTGTCAAATTTAAAAAATAAAGGACAAAATAAAGAAAGAAATTAGATATATATAATAAGTGGCTGGATAGACCAAGTATCTCCGAAGAGTAGATCTGGGTATCTTGGTCTTACGCTACCACGAAAATAATATAATTAAATAGTAATTGAATACAAAATATAAACAAAATGGATAGTGATGATTATTCTACAGAAGATTCAAAGAAAAGAAAAATGGATGCTGTATTTGAAGTTAACAAGAGGACTAGCAGAACCCCAACTAAAAGTAAAAAAGATGAAGCGTTAATGAAGGAAATGTCTGCAGATCAAAAGGATATGAAATGGGAACAACAACTGATTAAAAACGAGATCAAAGAAACCAAAGATCAACAGGCTCTGTTTAATGAGGAAATATTAAAGTTGAAAGTTGAAAACGAAGTATTGAGAAAAGAAAACCAAGCAATTAAAAAAGAAAATGCAGAAATGAAAACAGAAATGGAAGAGATTAAAAAAACAATGGAAATTATAGATAAAGAAAGAAGAAAGAATAATGTGATGATAAATGGATTAAAACTTGATACTAATGAGCCGTCGAAATTGGTAGAAAATGTCAGAAACTTTTTGAGTCAACAACTAAAAATAAATATCGATCCTAAAGCAGTTAACAAGATAGGGGAGAAAATGTGTATAGTGGAATGTCAAAAAGAAGCTGATAAAGAAAAAATTATGGCAAATAAAGCTAAATTAAAGGAGAGGAAAGAAGAAAGAGTTTTTATAAATAATGATATGACCAAGAAGGAAAGAGAAAAACAAAAAGAGATAAGGATGTTTGCAAAATTAGAAAGTCAAAAGGGAAAAGACGTAAAAACGGGATACAATAAGGTAACGGTAAATGGGCAAGAATGGAGATGGGATAAAGAAACAAATAGAATGAGAATACTGGAAAAAATACATTCAAAAAACTAAATAAAGAAACAGATATTCATGGTAACAGAGAAAAAGACACATCAACGGAATTGGATATGAATAAAGTAAAATCAGCAACGGAAATGTGGAGAATTGGAACATGGAATGTAAGAAGTATTTTAGGAAAAGAAAAAGAATTAGAAGAAGAGTTTGAAAATACAAACTTGAGAATACTAGCTATAACAGAGACAAAAAAAAAGGACAGGGGATAGTGAAAATGGATAATGGCCATATACTCATATATAGTGGTATTGAAAATGAGAAAAGAGCGGCAGCAGGAGTTGCATGCATAATACATAGAAACTTAGAAGAACAAATTACTGGATGGAGGGGATGGTCGGAAAGATTATTGGTGATGGAAATGAAAGTTAAAAATATGAACACAAAAACTATAATAATTGTATATGGACCAAATGAAGACGATACAGTAGGAAATAAAGATAGGTTTTGGGAAGATCTAACTATGGCTACAGAAAATGCAAAAGGAAAAATAATTATACTTGGAGATTTGAATAGCAGAGTGGGAACAAAAGATGACATTTATAGAGCAGTAATAGGAAAACATGGTGAAACATTTAGGAATAATAATGGAGAACGGCTGCTGGATTTTTGCATATTACACAATTTTATTGTAACTAATACATTTTTCCAACATAAAGACATACATAAATATACACGTGTGATGGAAAGCAGAAATGAAAGGTCAATAATAGATTATATATTAGTGGAAAAGAGAAATAGAAAGGAAGTATTGGATACCAAAGTTAGAAGAGGACTGGAAATAGGAAGTGACCACTATTTACTTGTAACAAAAATAAGAGAACGAGTAGAAATTACAAACCATAATAGACAAAAATTAGAAAAAACAATAGAATATGAATCGGTCAGATCATACAAACTACAAAACAAAGATATGGCAGAAAAATACAAAATAGCATTATCAGGAAAGTTCTTAAATAATTGTGATATAATGAAAAATGGTAATTTAGAAGAAATGTGGGATTATTTCAAAAAAACCGTATTGGAAACCGCTAAAGAAATATGTGGTTGTAGCAAGAAAACTAATAAGAAAAAACAAACAGCTTGGTGGACGGACGAAATTAAAATAAAAGTAAAATTAAAAAAAGAAGCGTGGAAAATGTATATAAATAACAAAACAACGGAAAACTATGAAATGTATAAAGAGAAGAGGAAAAATGTAAAAGAGATGGTAGCAGTAGCTAAAAGAAATCAGTGGAAAGAATTTGGCGAAAAAATGGAAAGCAATAGTAAATCAAATCAAAAACTGTTTTACAAAACATTGAAGTCATTAGGAAAGGAAAAAACACAAGAAATAACCTGGATAAAAAATAAAAAAGGAGATATACTAAGAAATGAAAACGAAGTAATTGATAGATGGAAAGAGTATTTTGAGGAATTACTAGGAGCAGACAACCAAGTTCAGGACATTAACAAAAAAAAGGATGCAATAATAGAAAATAAAGACATTGTAACACTAAAAGAATTACAGGAAATAATAGATGAATTGAAAAATGGAAAATCTCCAGGAATTGATAAATTAACATCAGAAATGTTCAAGAATTTAGGGGAAACAGGAACAAAAATATTATTGAAAATATACAACACTGCTTGGAGTGAAGAACAGATTCCAGAAGATTGGAAGACAGCCTTAATAGTTCCAATATGTAAAAAGGGGGATAGACAAGACTGCAATAATTATAGAGGAATAAATCTACTTAGTACAGCTATGAAAGTCTACGAGAATATTATAGACAGTAAGCTAAGACCACTGATAGAAAATACTCTCGAAGAATCGCAAAGTGGATTTAGAAGAGGGCGAAGCATACAAGACCACATATTTACGGTGAAACAGATAATTGATAAGTTCTCACAACAAGAAAAAGAGGTATATATGGGATTTATAGATATGGAAAAAGCTTTTGACAAAGTACCAAGGGAGAAGTTATGGAAAGTACTAGAAGGAAGGGGGGTAAACTACAAAATAATAGACATAATCAAAAACATTTACAAAAATAATAGAAATTGTGTAATATACAAAAATAAAGCATCAGAATCATTTTCAACACAAGAAGGATTAAGGAAAGGAGGGGGACTAAGTCCATTATTATTTACAATTTATATTGATGAAATAATTAAAAAATCGTCAATCAAAATGGCAAAACTACACGTTGGATACAGACATTTAGGAAGAGTGGATATATCAGAAGCAGCTTTTGCAGATGATTTAATAATTATGGCAGGGAAAGAGAAGGATTTACAAAAGAATATGGAAATATGGAGCACGGTATCTGAAGAATTTGGAATGACAGTTAATCAAAGCAAAACCAAAGTTATGGTTATAGGACCGCAACAAAAACATTTGAATATACAATTAGATGGAATAAAAATTGAGCAAGTTAGAAGATATAAATACTTGGGAGTAGAAATAGAAGAAAATGGAACGCAGGAAGTCGAAATTACCAATAGAGTACAAAAAAACGATGAATCTTTATCACACGATGAATTCGACATTTATAAATAAAAAAGAGATTTCCAAGAAAACGAAGTTAAATGTATTTAAAACAATTTACCGGCCAATATTAACATTCGGATGTGAATCTTGGGTATTAACAAAGAGACAAAAGAGTCGAATACAAGCAGTTGAGATGAAGTATCTTAGGCGAGTTAAAGGAGTCACAAAGAAAGACAAACTAAGAAATACGAAAATAAGAGAAGACCTTGACATAGAATCAACACTTAAATTTATTGAAAAGAGACAATTAAGCTGGTGGGGACATTTACAAAGAATGAACGATACAAGACCAGTTAAAAAAGTATGGCAATCAAAAATACAAAAAAGAACGAAAAAGGGAAGACCAAAACAAACATGGGATGGTGTTATGGTAGGCATACTACAAGAAAAAGGAAAAACATGGACAGAGGCAAAAACAATGGCAAAAGATAAAAAACAATGGGCTAAATTTGTACATGAATAAAATTCTATCTGGACCAAAGCATCGATGAAAAAATGGATATATGTCTTAAGCATAATACTATGTAGTTGAAACAAGTATAATTGTAAAAGTATACCCTACACCATACACTATGGTAATTGGGTTTTTGATAATATATATATATATACGAACATCTATATTGCTTTATTAAAACAATGAATACACCCCCGAAGCGTAAATCTTGAAATTTAAAATGACGTTTTAGCTGAATTCTCATGCATCGGTGGCCAGTAATTCTAGGAACTTTCGGCAAATCACCAATTCTCTTCTGTCATTATGTCACTAGTTATGTCAGATGTCAGTGGAAAAAGCAATCAGAAGAATAAAGTGATACAACTAACTAGAACTACTACAAAAGTATGGAAAATAAACATAAACGATTAAACGAATATCAACAAAAACAAATAACACTGACATCTGACAGAACTAGTGACATAATGACAGAAGAGAATTGGGGATTTGCCGATTGTTCCTAGAATTACTGGCCATCGATGCATTGAGAATTCAGCTAAAACGTCATTTTAAATTTTAAGATTTACGCTTCGGGGGTGTATTCATTGTTTTAATAAAGCAATATAGATGTTCGCAATGATAAATAACCTGCAAAAATCTTATGTTTCGAATGGTAGACATTAACTGTCATTCTTGTCATAAAAACCACTTTTGGTTGGTCACACTGACCTTAAACTGAACTCCTCTATTATTTACGCTTTGTCAACCCAGCGCTGTGAAAGATGACAGAATATGTATTTTGTAATCTTGTTGGTTTAGGTTACATTGTGTTTTTTGGGGATAAACTTGAAAAATAATATTCAAAAGTTATTTTATGCTCCTCCGCTAACTTTGCAATGCGTTAAGACGGAACTCAGCTGTTGACGCAACATGTTTTGTGCTTAGTTTCAACCGTTGAGGCCAGCTGAACACGTCCAATAATTTTTGAATGGCTAATGAAATGTATGGTTTAATGACAGCGTTTGCACTTCCCAACACAATTATGGAACCATAGCTGTCAAAAAATGAAGTCAACAGTATTTTAGGTAAGTTATTGTGTCAGTTTTAAGTTATCGTAATAATTTCCGTTTAATACTTACATCAAATTTAACTCTCCACATTCTACCGCATTCCAATGGCGTAGTCGTTGTATCAAGATCTTGTCCCCAGAAGGCATAGAATTTTTCAACTCGAAGGGCTCTTGTAGCATAGTAACCAGCCTGAGAAATGCCATATTTTTCTCCAGCTTGGATTAGACTTGTGTATACATGTAAAGCAAACTGAAAATCGTAAATGTTTATTAATAAAAAGCAGAATTGATTGTTTTACACACCTCCACGTTGCGGTGGATCGTATTGAGGTGCGATCTAGCGGCGCGTGTCGAAAGTAGGTTCGAGGTAGAAAAATAGGTAACCAGAAAGTGTAATTAATGTGCCGTCATCTACATTTCACTCACTCAATGTCAATGTTGCCATGTTTTAATAACAATAACTTTACGACTATTAAAATATGTTACACCTAATTAAGAAATTACCTCGTTCGGTATGTAAAGTACATATCCAAGTTCTCCGGTATGCGTCAGATTCATGGTTCTAATTCCGTTTGCCAATCCAACGTCTAGCATCTTATAAGTAAAAAACGGAAAGTTTTTGGGAGACAGATCCGTGTCTGTCAATTCGGAGAGGAGTTGTCTAGTAAAAGGTCCCATGATGCATAGCGCTGTAAACATACTCGTTACATCAGACATGGTAACAGTAGGTGGGAGATGCTTCTGAAGCCATACTTTGCATCTAGTTTGTTGTATGGTGGGGGCTATCATCATATAACTGAAGATAAATATTAATTTCAAGGATATTTCAATATATTTATACGTTAACTTACTGATTTTCCGAAATGCGGGCCAAAGAACAGTCATTTTCGTAACCGCCGAATCTATTTTGCATTCCAGTGTGAATTATACTGCCGACTGGTATATCCACGTCGTTCGAGCAAATGTATTGTAAAGCGTCAACCACTTCCCTTCCTTTGGACTGCAATACAAGAAATTATTATATTAAAACCACTACATTAGTAAATTTATAAAAATATTCAACGTTCGTTGTAATTATATTATAATGACATTCCAATTATATTTTCAGTGCTTAGTGAAACCGTTCATATATATATATATATATATATATATATATAATCATATACCCTTATACCCTTAGGTGTCGGGTTTGCATTTAATTCTCGTATATAAATTTTTTCCATTCTTTCCTGTTTCTTGTCAATGTTCTCGCCTCTTCCCATGATTTACCTCTCTCTCTTAGTATATTACCCACTATTGTATTCCATGTTTGTCTTGGTCTTCCTTTTTTTCTTTTTATTTGTATTTTTGCCTCATATGTCCTTTTAACTTGTCTATTGTTATTCATTCTCTGAATATGTCCCCACCAGCTGAGTTGTCTTTGTTCTATAAATTTTAGTACGGGCTGGACACCTAATTCATCTTTAATTTTTGTGTTCCTGATTTTGTCCTTTCTTGTTGCTCCAAATGTTCTTCTCAAATATTTCATTTCTGCTGCCTGTATTTTGCTTTTTTGTTTACTTGTAAGAGTCCAAGATTCGCATCCATAAGTTAAAACTGGTCGATTTATTGTATTATACACTTTTACTTTTGTCTCTTTGGTGATTTCTTTTTTGTTTATAAATTTTTGGTTCATGGCATAGTATAGCTTAATTGTTTTCTCTATTCTTTCATTTATCTCTGCATCTTGTTTTCCTGTTTCCTCAAAAGTTATTCCTAAGTATTTGAATTCTTTTACTGGTTCTATTTGTACATTATCTATTTTAATTTCTGTGTTGATCTTCTGTTTTCCTATTACAAGTATTTTGGTTTTATTTTTGTTGATTTTCATGCCTTCTTCTTCCATAACATCTTTCCATATGTTCAGGTTTTCTTGTAATCGGTTTTCACTTCCTGCCATTAGCACCACATCATCTGCAAATACTCCTTCGGCTATCTCTACTCTTTCTAAATTTTTATACCCAACGAACATTTTCTTCACCTTCTGTTGGCTTTTTTTAATAATACTGTCCATATGTATATTAAATAGTGTTGGGCTCAGTCCCCCTCCTTGTCTTAATCCTATGTTGGTTCTAAATCCTGCTGATTTCATGTTGTTTTTTATGATAAAATTTATGTTTGTTTCATATATATCTTGAATGATTCCGATTATTTTTTTGTGTATTCCCTTTTCTTTCAGTCCCATCCATACTTTTTCCCTAGGTACCGTATCAAATGCTTTTTCGAGATCTATGAACGCTAGGTATGTGTTTCTATTTTCTATATGTCTCTTCTCTTCTAATTGTTTTATTGTGAAGATGTGATCCTGCGTACTTCTTCCTGGTCTGAATCCACTTTGTGCTTCTGAAAGTTGATTTTCTAGAGTTGGTTTAATTCTGTTGTTTATAAGCTGTTCATATATCTTTATAATGGTATTTAGCAAGGTTATTCCTCTATAGTTTTGACATTGTTTCTGGTCTCCTTTCTTGTGTATAGGTGTGATTAAGGCTACTCCCCATTCTTCTGGGATTTTTCCATCACACCAAGCTTTGTTGATAATTTCTAATAGCACTTCCAGTCCTATATTTCCTAGATTCTTAATCATTTCCGCTGTAATTCTATCGTCACCCGGCGCTTTCCCATTTTTCAATTTTATAACAACTCTTTTTAGCTCTTCCAATTTTATACTCTGTAGTTCGGCTTCTTCGTTTTGATTTGTTCGTTCGACTTCTTCGTTTTGGTTTTCTTTTTCTTGTTCGTTATTTGGGTTTCTTTGAGTTTGTTGGTCTAACATCTCTTGAAAATACTCTCTCCATCTTTCTATGATGTCTGCTTCATTTGTTAGTATCTCTTGATTTTTATCTTTTATGTACTGTTCTTTTCCCTGCTTTTCTGTTCTTAGCGATTTTAGAACTTTATAAAATAGTTTTTGATTCCCCGTACTATCTTTTTCCATTTTGTTGCCAAAATCTATCCAGGCATTTTGTTTTGCTTTTATTACTAGAACTTTGACTTTCTCTCTTTGGTTTTTGTATCTTTCATATTGTTCTTGTGTGTTGTTTTTTAAATATTTTTTCCATTCTTCCTTCTTCTTTTTAACCTCTTCTTTAATTTCATTGTTCCACCATGCTGTTTGTTTTTTCCTATTATCTGTTTTGTAAGTCCCGCATAGTTCTGTGGCAGTGTTAATGACTACGTTTTTAAATATGTTCCAGCCCTGTTCTGTGTTAAGTTTTTTTTATGTCAGAGGATTTTTCTTTTAGTTTTTCTTCTGTTTTTAGTTGATATTTTATTGCAACCGTTTTGTTTCTTAGTTTGTATGTTTTTATTGATATGTGGCTTTCTTTCTTTACTGTTATTTGTTCAGTTTGTGTACTGTCACCTTTAATTTTTGCTTCCAGTAAATAGTGGTCACTGTTAATTTCCGCTCCTCTTTTAACTTTAACGTTAAGTATATTTTTTCTTTCTTCTTTTTGCGTTAAAACATAATCGATAATTGATTTTTCTCCTCTGCTATGTTGTACCCTCGTGTATTTATGGATATCTTTGTGTTGGTATGAGGTGTTACATATTATCAAATTTTGTAATAGACAGAAGTCTAAAAGTCTTTTCCCGTTGTTATTTCTCGTTTTTTCTCCATATTTTCCTAGTACATTCTTGTATTTGTTGTCCTGTTCACCTACTCTACTGTTAAAATCTCCTGCAATATATATAATTCCCTTTGATTCTTCTACCGTACTTGTTAAATCTTCCCAGAATTTTTCTTTTTCTTCTGCTTTACCATTTTCATCCGGTCCATATACTGTTATGATCGTTCTAACTTTTTGTTTTCCGTTTCTTAGCTCTACAAGTAGTATTCTTTCAGATATCGCTCTATACTTTACAATTTGTTTTGTTAGTTTTTCATGTATTATACATCCTACTCCTGCCGCTGCTCTCTGATTTAAGTTTACTCCGCTATATATTAGAATGTGGTCGTTTTGCATTCGAATTTGTCCTTGCCCTTTCTTTTTTGTTTCGCTTATTGTTAGTATCTGTAAATTTGTTTTTTCAAATTCATCTATTAATTCCACTTCCTTCCCCTGTAGGCTTCTAACATTCCAAGTCCCTAGTCTCCATGTTGTTGATTCATTTCCAGCTTGTTTTCCTTTCATTTTTCCCTTTCTCCTGTCCGTTTTCATGGCATTTTTGTTTTGTTCTTTTCGTTCCTTATCTGTCTTGTTTAGTTTTTTTTTGTTGTTTTAAATATTTTTTGGTATCTATCGTCGATGTTTTCCGGTGATCTTTCCCCTACAGTTCTTTTATGTCTGTCAGTAGTAGATTGTTGTTTCTCCTTGTGTTCTTCTTTATTTGGTTTATTTTTCTCAATTATTTCGTTGTTTATTACTAATTTGTTATATTTTATTATCGCCTTGTGTCCTTTACTCCTTGCTTCCTTTAGTTGGGGTATTAGTGCTCTTCTTTCTTCTTGGATATTCTTTGGATAATCTTCATCAATCCATATTTCATTACCTCTAAGATATTTGGCATTTTTCAAAATTTGAATTTTCGTACTTTCTTTCAATAATTTTATCATTATCGGTTTTGTTCTGTTTTCTGCATATTTTCCTAGTCTCCGAATTTCGTCGACCTCTGTTACCATATCAATATTTAATCCAATTTTCTGCATCACTACTTCTATTTTTCCTTTTGTTTCGGTTTCTTCTTCCATCTCTACGTCAGTAACTCCTTTTATTATAATATTTTTATGTCTGACCGTGCGTTCTAATTTTTCTATTCCGTCTTCCTGGTTTTTTATTTTTTCTTTTAGATTATTGTTTTCTTGTTTTACTTCTTGCAATTCTAGCACGATGTTATCCAATTTCTGGGTCATTTCTTTCATATTTGTCTCGATTTGTATGAACATTTGTTCTATTCTAGCCATATCTCCCATTTTTACTTCTTATCGCGGAAAAAGAAGACCCCGGTCAACCCGTCGGAAGTAGATCAACTTCTTGATGCAATAGTGTAATTGGAATTCAATAATGTGGGTGGTGTGAACATCCTAAAGAAATTAAATATATAAAAAAGGTTGTGGTTAAATTTCCCAAAATAATTAACAAAAAGAATCCTAAAAGAAACTATAGTTATTAACTTTTTCTAATGTAAATGTAATTATAAAATAATGGAAGTAATTATAATGAACAAAAAACAAACGTCTCTTATTAATAAATATACAGTGGATCCCCGGTAATCCGGCCCCTGTCTAATCCGGCACCCCCTGGAATCCGACATGTCTATTATGTATTATTGAATATTTTTTTGACAATCTTCGCTAATGTAGATATACATATAATGCATGATTGAGCAGGTTATAATCTTATCATTGGATCTGTAATTTGTCGGATTACAAGGTACTCTTTTGTAAAAAATTCCGGACCATAAGGGGGTCTTAGGCAGTACTCTATAATCCGACAAATTAGATAGTTCGACACTCCCCTGCAAAACGTGTGTTGGATTACCGAGGGTCCTCTGTATCGATGAAATTATTACGCTTAAATCTATTTAAAGAGGAAAATCAAAAGTTTAATCAACCGCATCTGAATTAGTTACGCTTGGTCGGTCAACAGTTTTAGTTATTTTTAAGAATACTTTGACAAATTTTATTATACAGAATTAAATAGTTTAAGATATAATCTTCAATAGCCGTGATCGTCTAGTGGTTAGGACCCCACGTTGTGGCCGTGGTAACCCAGGTTCGAATCCTGGTCACGGCAAGGGAGATTTTTTTGTTAAATATAAATATATTTCATTTTCCGAAAAATGTTGTGAATGTGGATTAATGAAAGTTATTGTTTCTTAAAAAATTTGAATATAATTATTAACCATAAGGGCCTAGTAAATTTTAATATATTTTGTAGATTAGGATTTTTGTTAATTTGAAGAAAATAAAATTAGTTTCATTTCAAACAGCTTATGCTTAAAATTAACACAGCAAAAAGATATCGATAAACTGTTTTCGCTATTCTGTTGCTAATTAGGTCTACTTTTATAGTACCCGATTAAAACGGCATTAACCTATTCAATATTTTCCAAAAATAACTAGATTTAAAAAAATAAATAGCGCCCTCTATCGTGCATGTTACTTTTTGGGTTATGTCGAAATTATATGTTAGTGGAAAAGAGCTGTTTTCAAGAAGACTAATTTTGCAAAAATCGGTTAAGTAAATCCGGAGTTATTGCCATTTTTTCATAACAAAGTTCCCACTCTCCCCACCCTTATTTGAGTAGATAGACTAAAACTTTTAATATCAAATATATGCAGAATTTTTTGAAGAATGTGATGATTGTTTTTTTATGCACCTTAATTAGGTTAATTTTCTCGAGGCCACTTTTGTCATACATTTTTTTCACACAGATGTACTATAAACGGTTTCTAATATATACCCAGTATGATTGCCAATATTTACGAAATGAAATAATAATTGTCGGTGTTTGTAAGTTTTATAAAATGATTCAAATCCAATAAATAGTGAAACATAGAAATGTAGAATTTTTTCAATTATTAAATTCAATTTTCAATTCAAGTTTAAAGAAAAAGGATAATAATTAATATAATATTTAAAATAATTTAAGCTAAGTCGATCACAGTGGTGAATGTTTATAAAAAGACAAATACAGTTTACTCTCACCAATTATATTAAACAAAATACATTTGATATTATTGTAAAAAAATATATAAGTTTAATCAACCGTATCTAAGACAGTCAAGCTCGGTTTGGATATTTTCAAGAATAACTAGGACATAAAAGGTTCATTTCACTTAATAAAAGAGTTCTAGTCATAATCTCAATAGCCGTGATCGTCTAGTGGTTAGGACCCCACGTTGTGGCCGTGGTAACCCAGGTTCGAATCCTGGTCACGGCATAGGGAGATTTTTTAATTTTCTCAAATAATTTTAACAACTGGAATAGGTAAGATCTCGGTAGGAATTTATTTATATCAAAAGAACTACAATTGCAGTGCCACAGGGTTCTGTTTTAATGCCAATTTTACTTTTACTTTATTTTGATGATTAATATCGATTGTATCAAGAGCACATAATATATTTATCTTCTGTATATTCCTTGTGGTATATTCAATATTCTTTTTGATATTCATTTTGTTTCTAAATATCATCATCTATTTAAACTTGACTAATCAATTAACTTTTTCTTATAGATGATCTTCACAGAATCGCATCTCAAAAATACGGAAGAGCAGACATGTGACAATTCAGTTTGCTTTTGGGCAATATGACGGATTGTCAAGTAATATTTTATTAATATCAGTGAATTTTCTACTTTGATTTATATATATATATATATATATATATATATATGTATATATATATATATAAAGTTATAGTAGATATTTGCCGAATAATAATGTACAAGGACAGGAATATTGGGGAAGCGGCAAAATTGTAAAATGAGTACTCTTTACACTATTTTCCAAGCTTTCGGAATATCTTTATTTCCATTCTCAAGGACAGCATTCGAGATTGTATTACAAGTTGTTTCAAATGGTAAATACATCTAATAATAATAATTTTGATTTGAATTTTTTAAAAAGTAAATGTCAAAATGATGTCAAACAAAATCGTTTGCTTATAGAAAAAGAAATAGTATATAATTATAACTAACTTATATCTAAAAATTTCAAGATTGGCTAGGTTCGTCTTCTTTTTTTTAAATTTGTTTGATGTTATTTTAACCTCAAATGTTTGAAATAGACGAATTTGAAATTTGATGACACTCATGCTCCCTATCAATAGCCAAAAGGTAGTAATAAATATCACTCAAATTTTTATGATCACTCTTTCTATTGATGATATTTTGTTCTTGAGATATGTGAGCCATTTCCAAGAAAAGTCTTTTTTTGGTATTTGATTGTATATCTAAAATACTGACAGAATCAAAATCCATAATATGGTCTTTATCAATTATATGTTTGGCCAAAGCACATCTATCGGGATATAATCTGGAATCACTTTTATGGAGAGAAATTCGGTTTTTTAATTTTTGGCTAGTGTGACCAATATATTTATCCTCGCAATTTCTACAAGGGATACAGTATACTACATTTGAAAGATTAAGATTATCAGTTTTATCTCTAACTCTTGTATAAATTGATTTGATCGTTAAAAATGTTTTATTTGCAATTTTTATGTTAGTAAGTGGTTTGAAAGTTCTAATTAATTTTGGTGTAATTTCTCTAATGTATGGCAAAGAAATATAGTAATAGGGAATTTCAGCATGTTCTGAAATAATGTCCAAATTTGGAGAGTTATTATAAAATATTTTTTTATCAACTTGTTTGGATATCCATTATCTAAAAATAATTGATGAAGGATTTTTAAGTTTTTTTCATGAAATACAGGATCTGAAATATTAATTATTCTATTTTTCATTTGCCTTATCAAATTAATTTTCACAGAATACTTATGATATGACCAAAAGTTCATGAATCTTCCAGAACTCATTGGTTTCCTATACCAATCAATAGATAAAGTGTTATTAGAATTTCTTATCATTCTAGTATCTAAAAAAGGTATACTTTGTAATTCGTCTTCCTTCTCTATTGTAAACAGAATGTGTTGATCATAGTTGTTAAATATGGAAAGAACTTCATCTACTTTATTATCTGGTAAAGCTAGAATAATGTCGTCAACATACTTTTTTATGAAGATTAAATTGAAAGGCAATATTTGTATAACTGAGTCTAACAAATTATCCATAACGTAACATGCTATAATTGGCGAGATTGTTGCTCCCATTGGAGTACCAAAAGTTTGTTTATATATTTGATTATCAAAAGTGAAATAGGTATTTTCAAATAGAAATGTTATGATATCTTGGAAATATTTCTTATTTATTTGACATTGTTGACTTATTTTTTCCCAATTTTTATCGATTGCCTTCAGAGCTGAATCTAAATATACATTACTAAACAAAGATACAACATCTAAACTACAAATAACATGGTTGTTTGGTAATTGAAATTTATTAAATTGTTTATATACTTCAAAAGAGTCTTTGATGTAGTATTTTGTATTAAGATCATAAGCTTTTGTTAAAATTTCTGTAATATAAGAGCCTAAAAAATTAGTAGGAGTACATAAAGATGCAACTATGGGTCTAACTGATAAAGTTGGTTTGTGGATTTTAGGAAGACCATAAAATTTCGCAGGTATACCATTATAACAAGTAAGTTTTTCTTTCGTAATTTTATCTATTTGTTTAGTATTATATAGTTTTTTAATAATAGTGTTACATTTATTTTGTATTGATAACGTAGGATCTCTTTTCAATCTGATATAAGAAGAACTATTATCAATAATTTCTAAGGAAAGTTCAATATAGTTATCTTTTAACATGATCACAGTACAATTACCTTTATCACTGTTAGTAACAACTATATTAGGGTGCAACTTAAGAAATTTTTTTGTTTTGTAATATGAATTACGGAAAAAAGAACTACTCGATTTTTGGTGTATATGATTCGTGATAATATTAGTGGATTTTGAAATTAATGTTTTCCTTAAATTTTCATCTGATGTTTGTGAAGTAATGTATTCAATATCTGTTAGTAAATGTCTTATCTGAATATCTTTCCCGAGAATTGGCTCGATACTAAATTTTGGTCCTAATGATAAAAAACATGAAATGTCATGTGGAATTTCAATATTAGTTAAATTTTTAATCCATTTGGGATTAGTATTTAATTTCATTTGGAATTCTTCGTCTATTAATTTATTTAATTTCTTGATATTATTGTTTTTTGTTGAATAAAAAATCTTATTATAATTTCTTTTTTGATAAAATTGAAAGTTATTAAATATATATTCTGATGTTGATTGAATTATTTCTGACTTTAAAAAATTCAAATTAGATTCTAGATTTATGATAATCTTTTGATTGTTAGAAATTTCAATATTTATGATTTTATTGCCTAACCTTAAGATAAAATTAGTATTCTTCCTAATGTGAACATCTTGACGGTGGAGAAGCTCAGTTAATGGATTTATTGAGTGTTCTATATGTTTAGGAGTGATATTTTCTCTTCTACATTTCAAAAATCTTCTATTGTATTCTTTTGCTAATTTCATCTTAATTCTCGACCATTTCTTAAATACTTGAACAGTATATTTACCATAATTGTCTAATTTATACAAGAGTTAGAGATAAAACTGATATTCTTAATCTTTCAAATGTAGTATACTGTATCCCTTGTAGAAATTGCGAGGATAAATATATTGGTCACACTAGCCAAAAATTAAAAAACCGAATTTCTCTCCATAAAAGTGATTCCAGATTATATCCCGATAGATGTGCTTTGGCCAAACATATAATTGATAAAGACCATATTATGGATTTTGATTCTGTCAGTATTTTAGATATACAATCAAATACCAAAAAAAGACTTTTCTTGGAAATGGCTCACATATCTCAAGAACAAAATATCATCAATAGAAAGAGTGATCATAAAAATTTGAGTGATATTTATTACTACCTTTTGGCTATTGATAGGGAGCATGAGTATCATCAAATTTCAAATTCGTCTATTTCAAACATTTGAGGTTAAAATAACATCAAACAAATTAAAAAAAAAGAAGACGAACCTAGCCAATCTTGATATTTTTAGATATAAGTTAGTTATAATTATATACTATTTCTTTTTCTATAAGCAAACGATTTTGTTTGACATCATTTTGACATTTACTTTTTAAAAAAATTCAAATCAAAATTATTATTATTAGATGTATTTACCATTTGAAACAACTTGTAATACAATCTCGAATGCTGTCCTTGAGAATGGAAATAAAGATATTCCGAAAGCTTGGAAAATAGTGTAAAGAGTACTCATTTTACAATTTTGCCGCTTCCCCAATATTCCTGTCCTTGTATATATATATATATATACTGAGTTTGTGCCTTGAATAAGTTTTTACGGGTAAGATTTAGTATTATCAGTAGTGAAAAATGTATTTTTATATCATAATAAAGAGATAATTTTTCAAGTATTGATAACGTTTCAAGTGTAGTGAATTTATCAAATATATACATTATTTCTAATTAGTATTGTTTATACACTGTGATCCACATGTTCACAAAATACTACTTGATTAACGTTAAATAATGGTATGATGAAAAAGTATAACTTTTCAAAGAAATTCGTTACGGAATTAAGCAGCAAGAAGGAATGGGATCAAAATACCATTACCAGACTTGGAAATCCCATTCAATGGTACACAGACGGCTCAAAAGCAATAGAACGAACTGGGATAGGAGTGTACGAGCCAGGAACCAAACACTCTGAAAGTTTGCGAAAACCCCCAAGTATCTTTCAAGTGGAAATTCACGCCATAAGAAAGTGTGCCCAGTTCAATATTGATATAATGGCTATAGAAGGCAAAGGATTATCATAATGTCGGATAGTCAAGCAGCCATTAAAGCACTGAGCTCTTGTGTAATCAGTTCCAAATTGGTGTGGGAATGCCTAGGCAAACTCAATGAACTAGGCGAGAACAATATAGTCACCTTACTGTGGATTCCAGGACACACTGGAATAGAAGGAAATGAAATAGCAGATGAACTAGCAAAGAGGGGGACTAAACTCCCTTTTGGGGGTCGGAACCCTTTTGCGTTATCAGCTCCATTGTAATATTGGAAGAAATAGACAAAGCCGAAAAAAAAGAGAAGATCTGATCATTGGAAAGATAATCAAAGATACTTATAGGTGACTACAACCTGTTGAGATCAAATGAATTGACAAGTCAAAGTAAAACTTTAACGGGGATCATAACGGGACATTGTCGCCTGAATGGGCACCTGAAAAAGCTCAAAATAGTGGAGGAAGAAGAATGTAGATTCTGTGGCCTGGAAGAAAAACCTCCATCCACATACTTTCAGAATCCTAGTTAAAGCCTGCAGATATCTTAAAATTTCTAAGTGAAATAGGAGTTATTAGTCTCTGAGGCTTTCCTCAGGAACTAAGTAGAAGTAAGGGGGCACAATAGATCTTTGAGGTTTCAGTGAATCACGCCAATATACATACAACGTTAAATAAAGTGTAATACAAGATGTAAAGTTATATACTTACCCAGAGATCAATTTTCGTGAAAGAAGAATAATCGCTGATACCAACTCTTTCTCTACAAGCTTGGTATTCTTTGGCTACAAATTCAAACCAAGGAGGTTTTCCAAAAGTATTTGTATATGCCATTCTATAAGGAGTTGACCAATCTTGAGCGTCTTCCACTACAGAAAAAAAATTACGATGACTGTTCAATTCACCAAATTTTTTAAATATTAACCAATAAAAAAAACCGGTTTCAACACGAAATTTATGTGGTACCAACTTCAAAATTATAAAACAATTAATAATTAGTTAAACTTAAATAATTTCCCAATAAAACTTCAACTAGTACCTAGAACGTCCCTAATCATAGTTAAGTACTATTTTGTATTTTGATACTGTATATATTATATTTTTGTTTTTGATTTAAAGTAATTTTGTCACAACGAAATTTTTCATGGTCCTCTATTGTTCTAACACTAATTCTGGAAAATCGAAAGGTGCTTACCTCCTACTTGTTGTGGGTCAAACCAGGTTGGTCTCTCATAGCCCATAACTTGTCCAAATACGGCACCAGCTTCTCGTAATTTGGGATAAACAGGAGACATTCTTAGATTTCTTCCTGTAAAAGTACACATTATGTTGACAAACTTATACTTCACAATCATTTATAATTTTCAATTTCTTCTTCCGCCATCAGGAGAATAATGAATAGGATTTCCCCATGTAAAGGTTCGATGTTGGCGATTATTAAAGGTCAAATTATCATTAATTATCTCTCATAATAATTTGTAATCATCAATATCAAAACTAAATATATTTATGCTTACGAATACTTTTATATGTTTGTAGTTAAACATATCTATCCAATATTATAAAAGTATTAATTAAGTAATTGCTGACTCTAGTATTTCATTAACAACCTACATTTACTTTAATTTTACGAAGGACTCTACACCCTTATTATGTGTGCAAACTACAGCAAAGGTGGCAAAGCTTTTACCCATCTCTAATTTACGTCAAGGCATATCGACGTGTATAGAAAAACACGAAGAGAAGGAATGGGTCCAACAATCAATATCAACTATTTATCGACGTCATCACATCTGAATACATATTAATTATATTTAAATAAACAATAGTTATAGACCTACTTATTGATCAAGGCAAATATATTATAGGTATTAGTTACAATGACCAAATAAAAAGCAAGCTTTTGTACCTGTCTGAAATTCATGAAACGGATATATTAATCCGTAGTGTAGTCCAGGCACTTCTTTGACTCTGTCTCTCAAAAATTGTCTGTTATTATGTAATCCTAGAAATCTGGAAACCTCCAATTCATACATATCGAATTCAGTATCTCCGTGTGCGATAATTTCGGCAGTTGCTTTTCCAACTCCACCAGCTGCAGCGATTCCCACAGTTTTCATTCCAGCGGCCACCAAGTAATTTTTTATCTACGAATAAATGATGGATCATTAAAAAATTACAGTTATCGAAGGAGATAGGATAGGATAATTTTAAAATAACATGTCAAAATACTATAACATAAGGTTTCTCTCAACAGAAAGTCGAATTCGTAAAAAGGTGCTACAAAGTAGTCGAACATTATAAAAAGTAATGGAGTCATTAGCTATGTTCACTGGTTACAATCCGAACCAGTTCAGTATTAGCTCTGAATTGTCTTGAGGGCATGCCTAGTTACGAACCAGTAATTAATTTTAATTATACCGCGAACGGTCCACAGATCACCTCTCAGAACTTGACCGAAAACATAATTTAAAAACCAAAATAACGATGACCTAGGAGGACAACTCCTCGGGAGGACGTACAATGGGTCACATGTGGCCTAAGTGCCTAAACTCACCCTCCCCACTCTACAGATACATTCGTGAACAAACCTATTGTTTACTATATAAACAATCCAACTAGCAAATCTCTAAATTTCTCCGCTTTGACCAAACTTCTCTTTTAAATTGAACAAACGCTCTTGCACTTGTATTTCCAAAACTATCTCCAATAGTAGAAAACATACCCATGTATTCTTTCAAAAAAAATTACTTATTTTGACTCCTTTTAAAATAATTATTGACAAGATATTATAGCTGTCAATACCAGCGATAATTATGACAGTTATTCAATTAGCTATTGCGATTGCACCCTTCTGCGGCTGTTCAACAAACTTAGTTGAACAATCGGTAGATGTTAAGACAGTTCCAGATCAAATGTAAGCTAGTGAGAGAAGAAATAATTACAGGTGAAAACTGATAAGAACAGCACAAAAATAATGCATAACATTAAATAAACGCAGTACATTAGATGGTGGATTTGCAAGAGATCTACTCTAAAGGTTAAAGTGAGAGCTGGGACTCCACATCTCAAGAAACTAACGTCAAATCATAAGTGTTAGTTAGGTTTGATTGACTGAATTGTAAAGTTTACATTTTAGCACTTACTTCTGGTGAACCTCCCACTATCCATTTACAGTCTGGACTGAAAGCTTCTGGTCCATTACAAAGTTTATCTAAAACCACATTACCCAAATACGGTACCCTATGAAGAAGTTGTTCGAGTAAGACGTGAAAATGATCCCAATCTTCGGGCAATTGTCTTTCTTTACTACTAGCTTAAAATAAAAATTGCGTAAGATTTTTGCTACTCATAACAATTTCAATGAACACTCTACTCTCCAATAGTTTAAACATATTTTATTCTCCCTCCAAATCATGATTTTTTATTTTCCTTGTTTTCAAGATAATGTTTTGAAAATTTGGTACTACAAGTCATGCAGATATTTGTATCAAAAGACAAAGATTACAAAATATCAAGAGTTAAGCTTTCTTTACAATTGTATAAAACTTTTTGGAACAAAGTGTATATTGTCAATGAAGAACGATTGTTTGCAAATCTATTACTTTGTCAGTTTATTTTGACAGCAATATAGAAAATTAAAATTTTTCATCAAAATAAAAGACCTGATAAGTTTTATCAATATATATAATACGTTATTATTAAAAAGTGATAAATAATCCTACAATTAAACTATAAAGAGCTGTAGATGTTATTGTAAAAATTACAGATATTTAAGTTTTGAAACTCTACATTGTTTTATGTTAATATTACCTGGAATTTTTCCATCTTCATATGCTGGTTTTGCAAGAGGTTCAAATCCTCCAGCTAATAACCTTCCTTTATTTTCCCTTAAATAAATGTAACCATCTTGATCCCTCAAAACTAGAAACATTAATTAAAAAAAAATCATTGTGTGGTTTAATGAAACCACGATGCAAGTGAAACTGAGTTTAGTTTAGAAGATGACTGGAGGCCTAAATAAAATTAAATATTATAAACTAAATTACTTCATCAAATATTCATATGAAATGCGTTAAAATAAGTTAAAGCAGAAAGTTCTAATACATTCACTATAAAATTTTTTTATTTCATTTGTTGTTTACTTTTTAGTTCGATTTACTATAAGGTGTGTTTAGGGATTAATAGGAACTATATTGAAAGTTATTCGTACACAAATGACACAATATATCAAATAAGAAAATTATCACCGTGTTCACTATTTGAACCAACAATTCATAATTCTCGGCATCCAAACCTCTATACCGCTCGCCTACGAAGACATAATATTTTTATGTTGTATATAGACCGTATGATGTTTCACTTGCATCGTGGTTTTATAAAATCTCACAATGATTTTTACTTTTTAGTTCGATTTACGTACGTGTAACGGATTAATAGGAAATATATTGAAAGTTATTCATATACAAATGTTACAATATAATAAATAAATTAAAAAACATGTATCACCGTGTCCAGGATTCGAACCCTATGCCTACAATTAATAATTTTCGGCATCCAAAACTTTATACCACTCGGCTACGAAGACATAGTTTTATGTTGTATATAGACCGTATGAGGTATTTCAAAAAGCTACATGCGATAGATGGACGAAAAATTTTGTGGCAATTAAAAAAAATTTCACTTTAAAAATGAATAAATTTAATTATTGAAGATTAGATAAAACACATGCAAATTTGATTTCTGTTTGTTAAATAGTGTCCCATGTGTTGTACCATGTTCAGTGTTTTGGTGTTTTTGCTAATTTCCATTTTTGTTATTTTCTCTTATTTTAAGCCAATAGTTGCAGAAAACGGTTTAAAATGCATTTTTTGCAAGTGAATCTTGTCTTATAATTTTATTTCCTTCATATTTTTGTCAACCATTCACTTTTTTATTTCAAATTAAGTTTTCCTGTTGTTGAATTGAAAACCCATTAAAAATTTTTTTGATTCTATTCATTGTAAACAAATTTTTACAGTAATGAAAAGGTAGTTATGTAACAAATAAGAATCAATTTTAATCAATCTTATTATATGCGGTCACGCCCAACTGGTTTAGGCGAGAGAATATTCATTTAAAAGTAGAGCAGGAAAAGGTAATTTTATAAAATAAACAATATCAAGATATAATCTCCAGTAGCCGTGATCGTCTAGTGGTTAGGACCCCACGTTGTGGCCGTGGTAACCCAGGTTCGAATCCTGGTCACGGCATAGGGAGATTTATTTTTTGAAAAATGTTCAATTTTTTTTTAAACACTGAGAGTTTTGTTAATAAAACAGAACATTTGGTCATCTCAAGAGAATGTACATGATTTCATGTGAAGTTTGTAAGTTTCAACTAAAATATTCCAGTGTTGTATTTTTTTTAAATAATTTCAAGGCACACTCGTAAATTTTTGTTTCCAATAAATGTGTCATGTAATGGTGGATGAATTTACTTTATTTTAAATTCTCATTTAAAAATAATTATAGAATTTTTAGACTGATTAAAACCTCCTAGCCATGTCAAGAAAATAAATGGGTTTATTTAACAAATATACATAATAAGTAAGTAATAATAAAGTTTTCCTGTTATTGAATGAAAAACGCATTAAATTTTTTTTAATTCTATTCCGTGTAAACAAATTTTTAGAGTAATAAAAAAGTACATGTCCACCTAGAATAAATTTACTCAAAATTCTATCGAACAGTACTTGGGGTTCAGTCACTGCAACCTTACTCAGTCTATACAAATCATTGATAAGGAGCAAGCTGGACTATGGAGCTATCTGCTGCGAAACAGCTAACAAAACTTTGGTGAAAAAATTAAACTCCATCCAATCCACTAGGTGCTTTCAGAACTAGCCCTGTATGCGATCTCCTAACATAAGCAAATGAGCCACTACTGTATCTTCGCCGGCAATTGCTCTTCCTAAACTACGCCTCTAGAATATCAGCAAACATCTCCAACTTAGCATATTCCTCCACATTTAAAAATATCACCATAAATTTTGCTAGAATCCAACCCTCAAAAAAGTTACCTTTCTACCAAAGGAACAGAAATATAAGTTACAACAATGAGCATCAAAATTAAATATCCTTCCATGGATAATTCAAATACCATAGAAGAAATAGAAACATTCCATCAAAAACAGATACCCAGATACAAAATTCCTTTAATGAATTAGCATCGAAGTTCTCTTTCATTTACACTGATGCATCCAAAACAATTACAGGAAATGCTGCAGCTTGCATATGTAAAGATAAACAAATTGCTAAGCGTCTGCCATAAAATTGTAGTATATACACTGGAGAGGCGTTTGCTATACTCCATGCCCTCAAAAAGTGCAAAACAACAACAAATAATGCCCGAAATTGAAACCAAACTCCCACTGCCAAATAAAAAAAGAGAACAAGTTATAGTAAACCGTTTAAGAATTGGAAATACACGCATAACACGACATCAACATCACTTAACAAAAGAAACTGCACCCTTATGTCAAACTTGTCAGACTCAACTCACAGTAAAGAATCTGTTACTCGATTGTCCACAAAATGAAGAACAAAGAAGACGACACAATTTTGGAAACACTTTAAAATCAATTCTTTCTCCAACTGGAAACGAAGTGCTATCTTATCTCAAAGACATAAACTAAACATCTAAAATTTAATTTTTTTTATTATAAATCAATTTTAATCAATCTTATTATTTTTGGTTTATATAAATGATATTTTTGACTTAAAGTTGATGACTCTATTATAATTTCAAACGCTGTTCATACCGTTGGATTTTGCACCGATAAATCTTGGAATAAAGTCAAAGATAAGGCTCAAAAATTGTTATATGAACTAAAAATGTGGTTTGATGAAAATTTACCAACTTTAAATGTTAAAAAATCATCCAGTGTAACGTTCGGTAATTACATTGACAATGTACTGAGTTCGTTTAACTTATCTATAGTCTATAGTCAGAGTTTCTAGTGTGAAATATTTAGATACATAAACTGAACATCTAAAATTTAATTTTTGTTATTATAAGTCAATTTTAATCAATCTTATTATTTTTGGTTTATATAAATGATATTTTTGACTTAAAGTTGATGACTCTATTATAATTTCAAACGCTATTCATACCCTGAACACTGTTTACACTACCACTACACCAACACTAACACTTTACACTATCTTACGCGCGTTTCGATAACCAAGTTATCTTCTTCAGAGACTGTTTTACCTTCAGTCTCTGAAGAAGATAACTTGGTTATCGAAACGCGCGTAAGATAGTGTAAAGTGTTAGTGTTGGTGTAGTCGTAGTGTAAACAGTGTTCAGTGTCAAGTATCGCCAACGGTTCCAGAATTCCCAACTTAGCTATTCATACCGTTGGATTTTGCACCGATAAATCTTGGAATAAAGTCAAAGATAAGGCTCAAACATTGTTATATGAACTAAAAATGTGGTTTGATGAAAATTTACCAACTTTAAATGTTAAAAAATCATCCAGTGTAACGTTCGGTAATTACATTGACAATGTACTGAGTTCGTTTAACTTATCTATAGTCTATAGTCAGAGTTTCTAGTGTGAAATATTTAGATACATAAACTGAACATCTAAAATTTAATTTTTGTTATTATAAGTCAATTTTAATCAATCTTATTATTTTTGGTTTATATAAATGATATTTTTGACTTAAAGTTGATGACTCTATTATAATTTCAAACGCTATTCATACCCTGAACACTGTTTACACTACCACTACACCAACACTAACACTTTACACTATCTTACGCGCGTTTCGATAACCAAGTTATCTTCTTCAGAGACTGTTTTACCTTCAGTCTCTGAAGAAGATAACTTGGTTATCGAAACGCGCGTAAGATAGTGTAAAGTGTTAGTGTTGGTGTAGTCGTAGTGTAAACAGTGTTCAGTGTCAAGTATCGCCAACGGTTCCAGAATTCCCAACTTAGCTATTCATACCGTTGGATTTTGCACCGATAAATCTTGGAATAAAGTCAAAGATAAGGCTCAAACATTGTTATATGAACTAAAAATGTGGTTTGATGAAAATTTACCAACTTTAAATGTTAAAAAATCATCCAGTGTAACGTTCGGTAATTACATTGACAATGTACTGAGTTCGTTTAACTTATCTATAGTCTATAGTCAGAGTTTTTAGTGTAAAATATTTAGGTACATAAACTGAACATCTAAAATTTAATTTTTGTTATTATAAGTCAATTTTAATCAATCTTATTATTTTTGGTTTATATAAATGATATTTTTGACTTACAAGTTGATGACTCTATTATAATTTCAAACGCTATTCATACCGTTGGATTTTGCACTGATAAATCTTGGAATAAAGTCAAAGATAAGGCCCAAAAATTGTTATATGAACTAAAAATGTGGTTTGATGAAAATTTACTAACTTTAAATGTTAAAAAATCATCCAGTATAACGTTCGGAAATTACATTGACAATGTACTGAGTTCGTTTAACTTATCTATAGTCTATAGTCAGAGTTTCTAGTGTAAAATATTTAGGTATTATGATAGATCAACATCTTCGATGGGATGTTTGTTGATATATCGAGAAAGGTAAATAAGCTTAGGTACACTGTATATGTACTAGCCAGGTTAAAAAGAATACTACCGCCAAATAATCTAATGACTATTATGTATGGAGGGGCTCTGCAAATAAAGTACAAATATGTTATTTTCTATTCACGAAAAAATTATGAAAATTATCACAGATAATAGTTACTAGCTTTCCTCTGAATAGCAGAAAACAATATATTTTTCGCTCGATTTTATATCATCTAGAATCTTTATAATAATTACATGGGAAAAATAAAAAAAAAAACAAGAAATAATTTAGTTTTACCTAAAATGTATAAGGAAATTGGAAAAAAACACATATTTACGCTGCAACATATTACTATAATACATTAAATAATGAAGTTAAAGTAACACAAATAAATAATCTTAAATTCTGATTAAAAGAAGCAATATGTTCATTAAATTGTACTAATGATTTCGAACAAACAAAGCAAAAATTATTTTGATGAACAACGAAAGATGCAAGTCACACTTAGTGACTTAGTTTTGTAAGTTAATATAATTTTTTATGTACTAGTCTGTATGTAATTTATATTGGAAATAAAAAATTCAAATTCGATATGCGGTCACGCCCAACTGGTTAGGCGAGAGAATATTCATTTAAAAGTAGAGCAGGAAAAGGTAATTTTATAAAATAATCAATACCAAGATGTAATCTCCAGTAGCCGTGATCGTCTAGTGGTTAGGACCCCACGTTGTGGCCGTGGTAACCCAGGTTCGAATCCTGGTCACGGCATAGGGAGATTTATTTTTTGAAAATTTTTAAACTTTAAATATTCTAGTGTTGTATTTTTTTAAAATAATTTTAAAGCACACTCGTAAATATTTGTTTCTAATTAATTTCTGAGTGTAGTGTCAGCTATTGGTGGATGAATTTAGTTTATTTTCAGATATAAATAATTATAGAATTTTTAGACCGATTAAAAAAACCACTAGAATTTTATACCTTCTATCCATGTCATGAATATAAATGGGAATGGAATAATCATTATTTTAGAGCAAAAAATAATTAAATTTATTTATTTACCTGGAAGCATAGGATCCAAAGCTGGTATAGGCTTAGTATGGAGATAATAATGTTCAACGGCATGAAGAGGTACTTTCACGTACGGTTCTGACAGTTGTCCAACACCTCTTGCCCAAAATCCGGCACAATTTACAAAATATTCACAGTTTATGTTTCCAAGATCTGTTTCCACACCACTCACGCTGTTATTGATATGGTTAATTTTTTTAATTCCACAGTTTTCAAAAACATTTACACCTATATAAAAAAATACAATTTGTACTACCGAAAAATAGCATTTGACAGATATTGTTCATTTCCTGCCCAATGATTACAAGTAGTTATGGTTCTTTAAAATACATTAAGTAACAAAAGAAACTTAGGATTCAACATATTATTTCAAAATTCAGCGTGGGAATACTTAACAAACTCCTATATCCATTCCATTTCCAAAAAGTACAAGTTTATGATGGTACATCTTCAATGTGTGAGTTAGTTTCAAGAAAGACAGAGGCAGAATTGACAATTTAGTGCCAACTTATGAAGTAAGAATCAAGAATAAACAAGGAACTCATTCCCATTGGAATTCTACGTACTGGATATTATCAAGAAATGTTCAAAATACTACAAAATGTTATTAACCCTGGAATACTATTGCTAACCAGGTGCATAATACTATTGACTCGTAAAAATTTACACGCATTTGAAAAAAAATACAAGCTTCAAACGAAAATAAAAATCTTTTATGAAAAACTCTTCATTTGGGCATTAAAAATACAAAGAAAAAATACCTTAACAAGTAACTACAAACATTCCTTATATATTTTAACCTGATGTTGCCCACAAATGGGTTTTTTGCATTTGGACAATAGGTCATACGTTTTACGTGTTGGCTTTTAAAAGATCGAGTATAACAGTTTGCTAAAAATTTTTATGCAGACTTTTGTAGTGTGTTACAAATGACGATTGATCGCTTGAAGCACTGGTGAAGTTTGGGGTGGGGGAAATGGAATTACTGGCTTAGGAATAGAGCAGTACGTGTAAATTTTAAGTACAATAGCACTCCAGAGTTAATACGGAGACTGGCTTTCGAATATTTACTGTTGGAATATTTTTCAATTATGAATTTTCAACATCAGTAACCAAATACATGTCCCAATTATTCTGATAACATCAACATCTGCCTGACAAATTCTACAGTAAATATAGTGAAAGAGAAGATATTGTATAAATGTCTTTTCATACCCATATCCTTTGCTTCTGACATAATAGACAAGCATGTCTCGTATGGATCTCCCACACCATCTCCAGGAATCCAAAGTCCACCAAGAATATCATCAGTATTTAATAAAGGCCATTTTTCCTTACATTGATCAGGTGTTAACAATTCACAATCAATTTGCCAAGACCTTGAAAAAGCACAATAAAAATTACTTGAACCAACTTGATAAGAACGAATTCTTTCAATTAATTAATTTATTTATTACTACATTCACTAGTACACTATGCGACAGCATTACGTCAAGACATAATTTGACTTTTTAATAATAGTTTTACAATATCTTACTTACACTGACTGTGCCTTCATTCTTCTAAAAACTGTCATTCTATCCCTAGTTCTTGCAACGTTTAAACTTCCTGATTGTTTCCATCCCGTAGACAGTCCCTTACTTTCTAGTTCTTTATATAAAGCTACACTAGATTTGGTAAGATTAACTTGTACTAAACTCGGCTTAAAAACACCAATTAATCCTGAAGAGTGCCAAGTTGTTCCACCTCCAATTCTAAAAATACGTAAAATAATTTACTCGTCTTCTTACATTACAAGCATTCTTATATATTTACAATAACAATTATTTTCCTTACCTACTTTGTTCAATCAACACAGTATCTTTTCCCCATCCGAGCTTTCCTAAATGATAAGCTACAGAAGCTCCCATAACACCTCCCCCACAAATTACAACCCTAGCATCTTTAGGGAATCTCTCTATATCTGTTATGGTGGGACCATCGGTAATATACCGATAGATACCTGTAGAGCCCTTTTTGAAAACATTTTGATACCTTGGGAACATTTTGTTTGTTCAGTAAACTTTAATAAAAATTATTCATTATAATTGTAAAACTCTTTTTTACAGACATTGATAATAATTAACAACCAAAACCATATAATTTACACAATTTTGTTTTTATTTAGAAAAGTGAGGTTAACTTATGAATTCTTCTTTTTTCGTCTTTATTTTGAGTTAATTTTAGCAAACACTTTACCCATTTTGGGCAAATTATCCTCTGGGATATTACCCTATAAAGGAGAAAGAAGAAGAAGACACTTTACCCATTTAAATTTTCATTTTTGAAAATCAAATTAATGGCTTTTCATTTACTTTCTTAAGAGAAAACCGCTTTTGAAATGTGTAAAATTTTTTGTGGTCAGATTTTTTGGCGTTCAGTGTACGTAGGGGCGTAGCCAGGGGGAGGGTTTTAGGGGTTCAATATATGCATCTCTCCCTTTGGGGTCTCTGTTCTTCTCATTAGGATGACAGGTTATTTATTTTTTTAGACAATGCAAAAAGTATCCTGAAAAATGATTTAACAATAAAAATTTTCTTGAAAACTCTTCGAACAACCTTAAAAACAGAAATACAGTTTTATTGATATCCTTGTGTACCTTTTTACTTTTACTTTTTCATTAAAATACTCAAAAAGACTAAAAAATAAGGTTTTCAAAATAATATACTTTTATATTCACTTCTAGGACGGCCGGTATATATAAATATTAATCATAGATTATAATAAACAACTTTACTTGTTTAACGGGGCGACTAATGGGGGTGACGAATACATTTTGTCGATTAATATTCAGTAGCGTGTTGACTTTCGAATAGGAAATATCGGAAATATCGTTCGAAATTAACGTGTATCGTGAAGTGTAGTGAATAGTGCCTATATGGATTATTTGGATAACAATCTGATACATTTACGGTAAGTTTCCATTTTATTTACTGGTAGTTCATGGTAATACTGTTTTTTTAAATATTTTAAATCACATACGAACAATTTGATTACTATAAACAATTGATTTTTAATATATAAACGAAGTATTTTACAATTGTTTATTAGATTTTAAATTTGCTATAATCCATTTTTGCTCTCTCTTACTATTTTTTTATACCAAAATATTTAAAATACTGAAAAGGGGGCCTGTATATATTCCTAGTTGTGACAAATTGTTCTTATATAAGTGGTTAGTCATGATAAACTGTAGATATGTCTACCTCGTATTGGGGCTCCTATAGGAAATATTAAATGACAATTTATATGTGTATGCTTCCATTGTTTCTTAATATACAGAATTGATATATATCGTTTATTTATAATCCATTTTTGCATCTTTTGAATGTTTTTTTATATCAAAAAACTCAAAATTCTAAAAAGTCGGCCGGTACATATTCCTAGCTATGACAAATTTTTCTTATATGGGAGGGAGGTTAGTTCTGATAAACTGTACATATACTTCTACCTCGTATTGGGGCTCCTATGGGAAATATTAAAAGACAATTAAACTGTGTCCTGTTCCATTTTGTTTATTAACATACAGGGTCTTTAAAAATTAATTAATTTTATTCATATAAAAGTTTAGCAGAATAGATTCAGAAAACTATATTAATTTTTGTACAAATGTTCAATTTTTAATAACTAATAACATTGTTTGATTAAACAATGCTAATGATCTTAATTCGTGTTATATTTTTAATAATACAACTGGTTTACTTAATTTTTAAAACCGATTTTCAAGAGAAAAAAGCTGTTTTGAATAATAAAACATTACCCTGTATAATATGTATTCAGTAATTCATAGGTATTTGCATTTTATCGAATTCTCTGACTTTTCTTATTCTTTTACTCAAAATTAAAACCTACAGTAGGTTCTACACATAATTTTTTCAAAAAACAGCTAAGGTATACTCTTGTGTATTCTCATATTTAAATATCTGGTTCTTTTTTAATGAAAATAAAATATTTTCTTCAATTTAAAAAAGATCAAACTGTATTTTTTTGTCGAAACAATATTCTGAGAACTCGATAAATTGACAATACTATGCAATTTGGAACAGAATTGTATGCTTATTTAGTACCACCCGTCCAACCTTCATATCTAAAGGAAAACTTATTATTTTTTATCTATTTGTATACTCTCTTAAATCTGGATAAAGGTTTTCTAAAAATCCAAATACAAGTTGAAATTTTATATTTGACATACCCCGTAGGAGAATCAATACGAGGTAGGAATATGTACAGTTCCCCATGACTCATTTTAAATAACAGAATTTTCTTTAATATTTTATACTACATACAGGGTGTTTCTGAATTTATGCGAAAAAATTTAGGTGGTGATTGCCCGCATAAAATTATAATAGGTCTTTCATATGAAAACATTTCCTCACTCCACTCCCTTCCGAGATATTTTCCCCTAAAAAGAGGTTGAGTGAAATTGAGTTTTTATTTCTTTTTTCTCAAATTTAAGTAAAGATGGAAACTTTAAATTTTGTAAATTTCGTGCACTCGCAATTACTAACCACCGGTATTTTCTCAACATTCCTGTTAAATTATAAGGGAGTGAAATTATCAACCCTTACTTTATTTAATATCAAATTTTTTTTCGTCGAGATTGAGTTTTGTGAAATAAAATTATTATTTAAAATCTCTATTGTCTTGAAAAACTTTTTTTACTCTTGAAGTTTTTTCCTAGATGCAACACATTTAGAAATTCCATTTTTTTTCTCCGAATCTATTGAATCTAGGAAAAAACTTCAAGAGTAAAAAAAGTTTTTCAAGACAATAGAGATTTTAAATAATATTTTTATTTCACAAAACTCAATCTCGAAAATAAATTTTATATTAAATAAAGCAAAGGTTGATAATTTCACTCCCTTATAGTTTAACAGGAGTGTTGAGAAAATACCGATGGTTAGTAATTGCAAGTGCACGAAATTTACAAAATTTAAAGTTTCCATCTTTGCTTAAATTTTAGAAAAAAAAAATCTCAATTTTATTCAGGGTGATATGGGGTGGGATTAGGAGATTTTGTCATAGGAAAGACTGATCATAATTTTATACGGGAAAACACCTTCTGAATTTTTGCGCCTAAATTTAGGAACACACTGTATACATAAATAATTTTTTAATGCTGATTTTAAACTTAGGAACTTATAATAATTTTACAAACTACGTATTTTAATTTAATGCCCAAGATTCCTTTAGCTGAAATAACAAGCAAAAAAATTATTACACAGGATGATTCTTTATAAAATGACCCTTTTTTTAATCGTAAATGTTTTTGTTTTTTAGAGAACATGATCTTTTAAAATTATTAGTTTAGTTAAATTATTTAGAATCGTTCTTTAATAATATAATTCTTTTATTATTTGTTTTAGGTTTCGTAAAGTATTGGTATACTCCAAAGAAGTGTGAGTATACAGTAATTCTTAATTTCTATCAAATGACATCATATCTCAGTATCATCCTGCCTTTTTTCTACAAATTGGTACTTTTTTCAAGAGACATAGGTAAGCTATGCCATTCCTCATATTTTCTAAATACTATTCTTTTCGTTAATAAGTTGGTACTTTTCAAAAGACATAGGTAAGCTATGTCAATCCGAACATTTTCTAAATACTGTTCCTTTCGTTAATAAGTTGGTACTTTTCAAAAGACATAGGTAAGCTATGTCAATCCGAACATTGTTTAAATACTATGCCTTTCGTTAATAAGTTGGTACTTTTCAAAAGACATAGGTAAGCTATGTCAATCCGAACATTTTCTAAATACTATGCCTTTCGTTAATAAGTTGGTACTTTTCAAAAGTCATAGGTAAGCTATGTCAATCCGAACATTTTCTAAATACTATGCCTTTCGTTAATAAGTTGGTACTTTTCAAAAGACATAGGTAAGCTATGTCAATCCGAACATTTTCTAAATACTGTTCCTTTCGTTGATAAGTTGGTACTTTTCAAAAGACATAGGTAAGCTATGTCAATCCGAACATTTTTTAAATACTATGCCTTTCGTTAATAAGTTGGTACTTTTCAAAAGACATAGGTAAGCTATGTCAATCCGAACATTTTCTAAATACTGTTCCTTTCGTTAATAAGTTGGTACTTTTCAAAAGACATAGGTAAGCTATGTCAATCCGAACATTTTCTAAATACTGTTCCTTTCGTTAATAAGTTGGTACTTTTCAAAAGACATAGGTAAGCTATGTCAATCCGAACATTTTTTAAATACTATGCCTTTCGTTAATAAGTTGGTATTTTTCAAAAGACATAGATAAGCTATGTCAATCCGAACGTTTTCTAAATACTGTTCCTTTCGTTAATAAGTTGGTACTTTTCAAAAGACATAGGTAAGCTATGTCAATCTGAACATTTTTTAAATACTATGCCTTTCGTTAATAAGTTGGTACTTTTCAAAAGACATAGGTAAGCTATGTCAATCCGAACATTTTCTAAATACTGTTCCTTTCGTTAATAAGTTGGTACTTTTCAAAAGACATAGGTAAGCTATGTCAATCCGAATATTTCCTGAATATTGCTGTCTTTCTTTAACAAGTTGGTACCTTTCAAAAGACATAGGTAAGCTATGTCAATCCGAACATTTTCTAAATACTGTTCCTTTCGTTAATAAGTTGGTACTTTTCAAAAGACATAGGTAAGCTATGTCAATCCGAACATTTTTTAAATACTATGCCTTTCGTTAATAAGTTGGTACTTTTCAAAAGACATAGGTAAGCTATGTCAATCCGAACATTTTCTAAATACTGTTCCTTTCGTTAATAAGTTGGTACTTTTCAAAAGACATAGGTAAGCTATGTCAATCCGAACATTTTCTAAATACTGTTCCTTTCGTTAATAAGTTGGTACTTTTCAAAAGACATAGGTAAGCTATGTCAATCCGAACATTTTTTAAATACTATGCCTTTCGTTAATAAGTTGGTATTTTTCAAAAGACATAGATAAGCTATGTCAATCCGAACGTTTTCTAAATACTGTTCCTTTCGTTAATAAGTTGGTACTTTTCAAAAGACATAGGTAAGCTATGTCAATCTGAACATTTTTTAAATACTATGCCTTTCGTTAATAAGTTGGTACTTTTCAAAAGACATAGGTAAGCTATGTCAATCCGAACATTTTCTAAATACTGTTCCTTTCGTTAATAAGTTGGTACTTTTCAAAAGACATAGGTAAGCTATGTCAATCCGAATATTTCCTGAATATTGCTGTCTTTCTTTAACAAGTTGGTACCTTTCAAAAGACATAGGTAAGCTATGTCAATCCGAACATTTTCTAAATACTATGCCTTTCATTAATAAGTTGGTCCTTTTCAAAAGACATAGGTAAGCTATGTCAATCCGAACATTTTCTAAATACTATGCCTTTCGTTAATAAGTTGGTACTTTTCAAAAGTCATAGGTAAGCTATGTCAATCCGAACATTTTCTAAATACTATGCCTTTCGTTAATAAGTTGGTACTTTTCAAAAGACATAGGTAAGCTATGTCAATCCGAACATTTTCTAAATACTGTTCCTTTCGTTGATAAGTTGGTACTTTTCAAAAGACATAGGTAAGCTATGTCAATCCGAACATTTTTTAAATACTATGCCTTTCGTTAATAAGTTGGTACTTTTCAAAAGACATAGGTAAGCTATGTCAATCCGAACATTTTCTAAATACTGTTCCTTTCGTTAATAAGTTGGTACTTTTCAAAAGACATAGGTAAGCTATGTCAATCCGAACATTTTCTAAATACTGTTCCTTTCGTTAATAAGTTGGTACTTTTCAAAAGACATAGGTAAGCTATGTCAATCCGAACATTTTTTAAATACTATGCCTTTCGTTAATAAGTTGGTATTTTTCAAAAGACATAGATAAGCTATGTCAATCCGAACGTTTTCTAAATACTGTTCCTTTCGTTAATAAGTTGGTACTTTTCAAAAGACATAGGTAAGCTATGTCAATCTGAACATTTTTTAAATACTATGCCTTTCGTTAATAAGTTGGTACTTTTCAAAAGACATAGGTAAGCTATGTCAATCCGAACATTTTCTAAATACTGTTCCTTTCGTTAATAAGTTGGTACTTTTCAAAAGACATAGGTAAGCTATGTCAATCCGAATATTTCCTGAATATTGCTGTCTTTCTTTAACAAGTTGGTACCTTTCAAAAGACATAGGTAAGCTATGTCAATCCGAACATTTTCTAAATACTGTTCCTTTCGTTAATAAGTTGGTACTTTTCAAAAGACATAGGTAAGCTATGTCAATCCGAACATTTTTTAAATACTATGCCTTTCGTTAATAAGTTGGTACTTTTCAAAAGACATAGGTAAGCTATGTCAATCCGAACATTTTCTAAATACTGTTCCTTTCGTTAATAAGTTGGTACTTTTCAAAAGACATAGGTAAGCTATGTCAATCCGAACATTTTCTAAATACTGTTCCTTTCGTTAATAAGTTGGTACTTTTCAAAAGACATAGGTAAGCTATGTCAATCCGAACATTTTTTAAATACTATGCCTTTCGTTAATAAGTTGGTATTTTTCAAAAGACATAGATAAGCTATGTCAATCCGAACGTTTTCTAAATACTGTTCCTTTCGTTAATAAGTTGGTACTTTTCAAAAGACATAGGTAAGCTATGTCAATCTGAACATTTTTTAAATACTATGCCTTTCGTTAATAAGTTGGTACTTTTCAAAAGACATAGGTAAGCTATGTCAATCCGAACATTTTCTAAATACTGTTCCTTTCGTTAATAAGTTGGTACTTTTCAAAAGACATAGGTAAGCTATGTCAATCCGAATATTTCCTGAATATTGCTGTCTTTCTTTAACAAGTTGGTACCTTTCAAAAGACATAGGTAAGCTATGTCAATCCGAACATTTTCTAAATACTATGCCTTTCATTAATAAGTTGGTCCTTTTCAAAAGACATAGGTAAGCTATGTCAATCCGAACATTTTCTAAATACTATGCCTTTCGTTAATAAGTTGGTACTTTTCAAAAGACATAGGTAAGCTATGTCAGTCCGAACATTTTCTAAATACTATGCCTTTCGTTAATTAGTTGGTACCTTTCAAAAGACATAGGTAAGCTATGTCAATCCGAACATTGTTTAAATACTATGCCTTTCGTTAATAAGTTGGTACTTTTCAAAAGACATAGGTAAGCTATGTCAATCCGAACATTGTTTAAATACTATGCCTTTCGTTAATAAGTTGGTACTTTTCAAAAGACATAGGTAAGCTATGTCAATCCGAACATTTTTTAAATACTATGCCTTTCGTTAATAAGTTGGTACTTTTCAAAAGACATAGATAAGCTATGTCAATCCGAACATTTTCTAAATACTGTTCCTTTCGTTAATAAGTTGGTACTTTTCAAAAGACATAGGTAAGCTATGTCAATCCGAACATTTTTTAAATACTATGCCTTTCGTTAATAAGTTGGTACTTTTCAAAAGACATAGGTAAGCTATGTCAATCCGAACATTTTCTAAATACTGTTCCTTTCGTTAATAAGTTGGTACTTTTCCAAAGACATAGGTAAGCTATGTCAATCCGAACATTTTTTAAATACTATGCCTTTCGTTAATAAGTTGGTACTTTTCAAAAGACATAGGTAAGCTATGTCAATCCGAACATTTTCTAAATACTGTTCCTTTCGTTAATATGTTGGTACTTTTCAAAAGACATAGGTAAGCTATGTCAATCCGAACATTTTCTAAATACTGTTCCTTTCGTTAATAAGTTGGTACTTTTCAAAAGACATAGGTAAGCTATGTCAATCCGAACATTTTCTAAATACTGTTCCTTTCGTTAATAAGTTGGTATTTTTCAAAAGACATAGATAAGCTATGTCAATCCGAACGTTTTCTAAATACTGTTCCTTTCGTTAATAAGTTGGTACTTTTCAAAAGACATAGGTAAGCTATGTCAATCTGAACATTTTTTAAATACTATGCCTTTCGTTAATAAGTTGGTACTTTTCAAAAGACATAGGTAAGCTATGTCAATCCGAACATTTTCTAAATACTGTTCCTTTCGTTAATAAGTTGGTACTTTTCAAAAGACATAGGTAAGCTATGTCAATCCGAATATTTCCTGAATATTGCTGTCTTTCTTTAACAAGTTGGTACCTTTCAAAAGACATAGGTAAGCTATGTCAATCCGAACATTTTCTAAATACTATGCCTTTCATTAATAAGTTGGTCCTTTTCAAAAGACATAGGTAAGCTATGTCAATCCGAACATTTTCTAAATACTATGCCTTTCGTTAATAAGTTGGTACTTTTCAAAAGACATAGGTAAGCTATGTCAGTCCGAACATTTTCTAAATACTATGCCTTTCGTTAATTAGTTGGTACCTTTCAAAAGACATAGGTAAGCTATGTCAATCCGAACATTGTTTAAATACTATGCCTTTCGTTAATAAGTTGGTACTTTTCAAAAGACATAGGTAAGCTATGTCAATCCGAACATTTTCTAAATACTGTTCCTTTCGTTAATAAGTTGGTACTTTTCAAAAGACATAGGTAAGCTATGTCAATCCGAACATTTTCTAAATACTGTTCCTTTCGTTAATAAGTTGGTACTTTTCAAAAGACATAGGTAAGCTATGTCAATCCGAACATTTTTTAAATACTATGCCTTTCGTTAATAAGTTGGTACTTTTCAAAAGACGTAGGTAAGCTATGTCAATCCGAACATTTTCTAAATACTGTTCCTTTCGTTAATAAGTTGGTACTTTTCAAAAGACATAGGTAAGCTATGTCAATCCGAACATTTTCTAAATACTGTTCCTTTCGTTAATAAGTTGGTACTTTTCAAAAGACATAGGTAAGCTATGTCAATCCGAACATTTTTTAAATACTATGCCTTTCGTTAATAAGTTGGTACTTTTCAAAAGACATAGGTAAGCTATGCCAATCCGAACATTTTCTAAATACTGTTCCTTTCGTTAATAAGTTGGTACTTTTCAAAAGACGTAGGTAAGCTATGTCAATCCGAACATTTTCTAAATACTGTTCCTTTCGTTAATAAGTTGGTACTTTTCAAAAGACATAGGTAAGCTATGTCAATCCGAACATTTTCTAAATACTATGCCTTTCGTTAATAAGTTGGTACTTTTCAAAAGACATAGGTAAGCTATGTCAATCCGAACATTTTCTAAATACTGTTCCTTTCGTTAATAAGTTGGTACTTTTCAAAAGACGTAGGTAAGCTATGTCAATCCGAACATTTTCTAAATACTGTTCCTTTCGTTAATAAGTTGGTACTTTTCAAAAGACATAGGTAAGCTATGTCAATCCGAACATTTTCTAAATACTGTTCCTTTCGTTAATAAGTTGGTACTTTTCAAAAGACATAGGTAAGCTATGTCAATCCGAACATTTTTTAAATACTATGCCTTTCGTTAATAAGTTGGTACTTTTCAAAAGACATAGGTAAGCTATGTCAATCCGAACATTTTCTAAATACTGTTCCTTTCGTTAATAAGTTGGTACTTTTCAAAAGACGTAGGTAAGCTATGTCAATCCGAACATTTTCTAAATACTGTTCCTTTCGTTAATAAGCTGGTACTTTTTAAAAGACATAGGTAAGCTATGTCAATCCGAACATTTTCTAAATACTATGCCTTTCGTTAATAAGTTGGTACTTTTCAAAAGACATAGGTAAGCTATGTCAGTCCGAACATTTTCTAAATACTATGCCTTTCGTTAATTAGTTGGTACCTTTCAAAAGACATAGGTAAGCTATGTCAATCCGAACATTGTTTAAATACTATGCCTTTCGTTAATAAGTTGGTACTTTTCAAAAGACATAGGTAAGCTATGTCAATCCGAAAATTTTCTGTTCTGTTTTTTTTTCTGCCCTTTCGCCCCTGTTGGTGTCATTCGGTTTGGAATTGTGAATTATTTTTTTATTGCAATTGTTAAGTGAGCCACATGTACCGACTTTTTTGTTTACGATTGACTTTTCCCCGCACGGTTGCACGCAGTATCACATTGTGAGAAAGTACTCGTTACCTAGGGTGTCGGTAAGCCTCGCTTGCAAAACGAGCAGTCATCCAGATGGGCGAGTACGCTTAAGTGTTTTCCGTTTGTCGAATGGGTATGGGTTGACAAGTAGGGGGAATAGTTGCCCAGTATGGGTTATCAAAATATCGTAGATTTATAAGTTGGTACATGCAAAACGGCTATACTTGGCAATTTATTACTAACAATTTTTTTCAGCGCTTCCTTTTCAGCACACTAACACTCTCTTACAGACTTCAGAGATGTCATAAAATGTTTTGTATATCTTTTAATTTTGTTTGATTTTCTGTTCCAGGAATTTTTGTAGGGATGGATTTATTAGGAATATATGCATATATTTAAACTTGATGATAGGCCTATCTTATAATTTTACTTTTTTTTATGTCCTAGGGATTACATTAAAATTTTTCTTATTAATTTTATTTTTTGTTTTAGAATTCTTATTAGGAAAGGATTTTTTAGGTTACAAAAATGATTTTGCAGTTTAGAACTTCAGAATTTTCATTAATATTTGGTAAAGTTTTTTTGCTTGATTGTTTCTTAGCTGCATGGGTTTAAAAGGTGCATGCATGTTGTAGGGGGTGGTAAAGTAGTGGTGATCTAGGGGTTTTAGTATTTTAATTATAAAATTTTGTATGTAAAAATATTTTTATGTTGTAATTCGTGTTTAAATTTTTCGGCTCTTATAAAAAAATGTAAATGTTTATATTTTATTGATATTAAACATATCTTTTTTATAATTGCTAAGTTTGCATTTATTTTATCCTGTTTGTAAATGTATATCTATCTGCACTTTGCTAGAGTAAAGATAAACTCTGGCTTAGTGCAGCCGGTAGAGAACATCCAGCTTTCAGGGGGGCGCATTTTCTAGTTTTGTCTGTGATTTCCTCCGCCGGCGGGGAATATTTTCCATCGGTTGTGAATATTTTAACCGGTTGATTATATTTTCTACCGATAAAGGGAACAACTTCCAGTCGAGAGGGATAACTTCCAGCCGTGATGGGAAATGATTGCTTATATTTTTTTATAGATGGGTATTTAATTTCAGTTTTGTCAAAGTAATCTTTGGTTTTGTATCGCTTTGGTTATGTATATTAGGTAACAAAACAAATATGATATTTTGTGTTATTGTTAGATATTCAACTCCACTTTTACCATAGCTAATATAAATGTTGTTTCTATTTTTCTTTTTTACAGTACTGTTCTACAATCTGAATTAAACTGTCACTTGAGAGATAACAGAACAGAGATATTATAGACAAATCTAATAATAATTATTAAGATGTTATATAGTTCTCTCCGAATTCCAGAACAATATAATTTTATCTTCTTATTTTATTTTTACCATTGTCTAGGATATTCAATGGGGTGTTAAACCGATACCTGGCTTTTAAACCGAATATTTCAGGAAAAAACTGGAAATTAAGAATTCCTAACTGTTTGTCACTTTTACTACAGATACGTCACGCTCTTGAAGATGAAGCTAGCCACCTTCTGATTTAGATGTTTTATGAACTAATAGCCAGTTACAAAAGGGCCATTCGAATTTGAAGTTTGAAGAACTGTCAAAGTTGTTTACAGTTTATACAAGCTTGACGTTTTAATATTTTTTTAGTTAAGTTTAGTTAGTTTTTCTCCACAAAAATCATATAAATCTTGTTTTGTATCACACTGCACGAACACAACAGTTACAGCGCCTCGTAAAAAGTTTGTGAGTGTGCCTGCAGTAGACGAAAATTGTGGTTTGAGGCTACTAGAAGGAAATATAAACAGACTACAAATAGTTACAATTGCTGTGAAGATCATTTTGATGTAAGTAATTATATATGTGTATGTAGCCGTAAATTTAAACAACTCCTAAGTCATTCACTATAAAAGCAATATAACATAAGTATAACCTATACTTCATCACGATTTAAGAAAAGAAGACGACAGAATTGTAGTCCTATGTCAACCCGTGTGTAGCTAACTTCTCTTTTAGGTAATGTAGGTCACAGCATAAATGGCGAACTATTTAAATCATCCAAAAGTTGAATTTTCAAATCGACATAAAAACCTTGTGAGTATAAAAATATTAAAAACAATTGATTCCCCATTATGATTTTTTCTACCACTAACCATAAACATTGAGAAAACATCATATTTTTGTTAAGTTTAATACCCCATTAGATATTTACCTTCAAACATTTTTGATGTATTTTCAAATCACATTATTGATTTTGAACCACTCAATGATCACTGCATCGCTGTAACCAAACTTATTTTGGAGAAATATATAGATATTCGATTTCACCACGAATTTAATCAATTAAAAACTTCTAATAAAGCCAAAGTAAGAAGTTTGCTTACAAAATATATTTTATTTCAAAACCAATAATTTTTATTTCTACTTTTCTTCATACAATTTTGTGTGCTAATTATTTTACCTTGTAATTCTTGTTATATGACTGTAAATAATTCTTAAGAACAATAAATATTTAATATTATGATTATTGTTTCAATTATTATATTTTATTGTTTACCATTTTAATAAACTTTCATTTATTCCTTAGTTTTGTAAGAATAAAATAAAAAAGCTTTCAATATTATATTAACATGTTTATTGTCTGTAGTTGTTTTAACAAAATCCTTTGGAAAAAATCACTTGTCTATGAGCTACGAACTTTGATATAATTTCCACTTATTCAAACGAAAAATAATAATAACGTACATCATTTGGTATATAAAAATGTTTTTCATAAAATAGTTTAAATGATCCCTTTCGAAATGATACGCTACTGTGCAGTGTACCCGCCCTGATTTTATGTTGCAGCCAAAACATTGTATAGGTAATAATGTGTGAAGGCTGGTCTATCTTTAATACGTCATTGGTCTCAGGCACAAAATAGTTTGGGAATCCCTGGTCTAAAGGTAGGAAATCAGATTCAGATTCGATCATTTCAAACGACAAAATTAAGTTGTATAATGTTTTATAATAATCAAAAATAATTTCATTAAACGTATCTCGTGGCGTAAACTGTAGGCCATTTTGTGAGAACTGAACGAGGAAGTTTGTCATCAGTCAACGTCACAATCAGTGAACAGTGTTGTCACTTTAATTCTTAGAATGGTAGATATTTAGATTTGTAGTTTTTGTGAAAAATTTGTTTCATTATTGGTTATACTTAGTTTTTTGAGAAAATTGTTTCTCACTATTAATAAAAAAAAACTGTTCAATAAAATTTCATTTATTCAACAAGAAAATTTAGAAGTTTGATTTGTTAAACGTACATCTGTGAGGAATTAAACCGCACGTCCTTTGATGGAGAACCTTGTTTGACTGAGTTAGCTGAGCTTAATAAATCAACAAATTTCACTTTCATTTCAATTTGTACTTTATAAAATAAACCCACATTTCAAATGTTAATAAATTAAAAAAATACCAACACTCCACGAAGAAAAACAAAAATATTAATAATATAGGCAATACGTTATACACGCACGTATAATAAATAATAAAATAATATAACTTTTTCTTGTACATATTTATGAAGTGATCAATATTTTTTTATTCAATCGATTATCTATTAAATAAAGTATCTACCATAAAGTAACATAAATAATTTATGAAATTACCTTTTTCCCAATAAGTAACAATCAAAACATTAAATTAACTTAATATTTACTTAGATCCATTAACCAAGTTAAATTATGGAGTGGTTTTTATTGATATAATTAAGGTTTATAAATAAATAATCTCTATAATCAACAGGGTGGACATCATTATTGGGAATATTGGGTTAATTAATTTGAAATTATAGAAATAAATTTATATATTATTATCTAATTGTAGGAAACTATTTTTGTCAAATATGGTCAATAATTATCAAAAATTGTCGAAAAATTTTGTTAAAAATGGTTAATAATTGTCAAAAATGGTCAATAATTGTCAAAACTTTTAGAAAAATGTCAAAAATTAGTCAATGATTGTCAAAAATGGTCAATAATTGTTGAAAATTATTGAAAATGTTGAAATATGGTCAATAATTGTTAAAAACTGTCAAAATTTTGAAAAAATGGTTAATAATTGTTAAATATTTTCAAAAACTGTCAAAATATTTGAAAAACTGTCAAAAATTGTAAAAATTTCGAAAAAAATGTCAAAAATTGTTAAAATTTTTGAAAAATGGTAAGAAATTGTCCAATTTTTGTAAAAATGGTCAATTGTCAAGATTTCGAAAAAATGGTCAAAATTTTTGAAAAATTGTCAAAAACTGTCAAAAATAGACATTTATTGTCAAAAACTGTCCAAAAAGGGTTAAAAATCGTCACTCATTTTGAAAAACAGTCAAAATGGTCAATAATTGTTAAAATTTTGAAAAATGGTCAAAAATGGTCAACATTTTTTAAAAATCGTTCAAAACTGTCAAAATATTTGAAAAATGTTCAAAAATTCTCAAAATTGATCAATAATTGTCAAAAGTGGTCAATAATTGTCAAAAATGATCAATAATTCTCAAAATTGGTCAATAATTGTCAAAAATGGTCGATAATTCTCGAAATTGATCAATAATTATCAAAAAGGTCAATAATTATCAAAACTTTTAGAAAAATTGTAAAAATTTCTAAAAATGGTCGATATAATTGTCAAAAATCGTTAAAAACTGTCAAAATATTTGAAAAATTGTCAAAAATGTTCAAAAATTCTCAAAATTGATCAATAATTGTCAAAAATGGTCAATAATTGTCAAAACTTTCGGAAAAATTGTTAAAAATTCCGAAAAATGTTCAATAATTGTTAAAAACTGTCAGAATATTTGAAAAATTGATCAATAATTGTCAAAAATGTTCAATAATCGTCAAAAAATGGTCAATAATTGTCAAAACTTTTAGACAAATTGTCAAAAACTTCGAAAAATGGTAAATAATTGTCAAAAATCGTGGAAAACTGTCAAATTATTTGAGAAAATGGTCAATAATTGTCTAACATTATTAAAAATTTTGAAATATGGTTATTAATTGCCAAATATTTTCAAAAATTGTCTAAATATTTGAGAAATTGTAAAAAATGTTCAAAAATTCTCAAAATTAATTATTAACTGTCAAAAATGGTCAATAATTGTCAAAAAAGGTCAATAATTATCAAAACTTTTAGAAAAATTGTCAAAAATTTCGAAAAATGGTCGATAATTGTTGAAAATCGTTAAAAACTGTCAAAATATTTGAAAAATTGTCAAAAATTCTCAAAATTGATCAATAATTGTCAAAAATCGTGGAAAACTGTCAAATTATTTGAGAAAATGGTCAATAATTGTCTAACATTATTAAAAATTTTGAAATATGGTTATTAATTGCCAAATATTTTCAAAAATTGTCTAAATATTTGAGAAATTGTAAAAAATGTTCAAAAATTCTCAAAATTAATTATTAACTGTCAAAAATGGTCAATAATTGTCAAAAAAGGTCAATAATTATCAAAACTTTTAGAAAAATTGTCAAAAATTTCGAAAAATGGTCGATAATTGTTGAAAATCGTTAAAAACTGTCAAAATATTTGAAAAATTGTCAAAAATTCTCAAAATTGATCAATAATTGTCAAAAATGGTTAATAATTGTCGAAAAATGATCATTAATTGACAAAAATAGTTAAAAACTGTCAAAATATTTGAAAAAATGTCAAAAATGTTCAAAAACTCTCAAAATTTTGAAAAATAGTTGATAATTGTCAAAAATTGTGAAGTTTTTCGAAAATTTTTGAAAAATTAAAAAAAAAATGGTCAAAAATAGTCAAAAATTTGGAAAAATGGTTTATAATTGTCAAAAATTGTTGAAAAAATGAGCAAAAATTGACAATTATTGTTAAAAACTGTCAAAAATGGACATTTATTGTCAAAAACTGTCCAGAAATGGTCAAATATTGTCAATAATTTTGGGAATATTGTCAAAAATTCTCAAAATTTATCAATAATTGTCAAAAATGGTCAATAATTGTCAAAAATGGTCAATAATTGTCAAAATTGATCAGTAATTGCTATTTGCTGGATAAATTGGTGAGGAGGCCGAGCCTCCTTAGCCTCCTTCGAGGAGCCGCCACTGGTTCACACTAGCATAAATGTAGGTTGGTTCCAGATTTCTGTAACCCACTACAAGTTTCTTGGCTTTTGTCTTTTGTTCTGACTTCTTTCATTTCATCCTCCAGTATTAAGTTAAATAAAATAGTGCGTAGTTGGTACTCCTTGTCTTGAACGTTCCCTAGTTACAAACTGTCCAGACTCTGCATTATTTGTTCTGATTGGTGCATTGGTATCAGCTGGTTATGGTAGTCCTTAGTTCTTCGTTGACCCCTTTGTTTCTTAAAATGTTCCATACTGATGTCTTCCTCGATAGACAGTCGAAAGCTTTTTCTAAATTTATGAATACTATACATACATATTGCTATTATGATACTTTTCAATCATTTGTTTAATGGTAAATACGAGGGTTGTCTTTTATATTTTGCATATAGGTACTTAGATCTAGAAAAAAAAACAGTAGATAACTTTTGAACACTTTGGATCCAATTCTGGAAGCATTGTTTTTGAAGGCGTTGACTATGCATTTTCTGGGGACTGGAACTATTGACCACGCAGCTCATTCTTAATTGAAGGAACTTGTATTATCTTGAGTACTGATGTTCGAAGAAGACTAATCCAAAGAAGTTAAATATCTGGGAGTGACTCTTGATTTCAAACTGAATTGGAAGGCACACCTGGAAAAAATTACTACCAGAGCGACTAGGCTTTTCTGGCAATGCAGAAGAGGTATGGGCAAAACCTGGGAAATACGACCTGAGGTGGTTCACTGGTTCTACATCACTGTGATAAGGCCAACCATCACCTATGGAACAATAGTCTGGTGGAGGAGGAGAGAAGTGTCATCTGCAGTTAAAATATTAACTCCAATCCAAAGACATTTCTTGGTATTACCAGGGCAATGAACAGCACGGGGATGGCATCAATGGAGGCCCTTATTGGACTTTTTGTAAGGACGGAGGCAATTATGGCAATTCTATTATTGTTAACACTAGCATTTCTTTTGAAGTAACCATTAATTTTGATATCCTGTGCTTACTGTAAGACCAAATTCTTGTCTCTTGCTTGTTTTAGATGAAACAGTACAAATAATAGAACGTTTTATTTTTGAATTTTAAATAGCAACCAAAAATATATATTCAGAATTTAGTCGGAATCGGTACCGGAAATATCCAAATACAACCACAGCAAAAAGAATTCCAAAAAACGCGCAGTACATTCTAAACGACCTTAGTTAAACCATAATCTAAACATCATAATTTCATGTATGAAAACATTAGGTTATCTGTAATAAAATCTGTAATTATATTATTTTAATAATTCGTACAAATCGTAGGCATGTACCTACAAGGATATTATAATACCAATTGTTTCGTGTCATTTGTACGATTGTATAAACTATAATTATATTGTGCTCCGGTAACGCTAAAATTGCGTATTTATAATGAAAATGTCCGTGAGTTAAGTTATTGGCAACAACTGACCATTTTATTCGATATATTTTATTCGAAAATTACGACAAATAGTCAAAATGGTTAATCTCGTTGGTTTTAATTTATCTAACAAAGTTTTGATCATTTTGGGCGCTGCTGGTACTATTTTAGTTTTTGGTGGACTTTTTGTTGGATTTAAGATCATGCCGGATGCTATAACGAACAAAATTTGGGAGGTAAGACATTATATTTTGATTTTAATTCTTATTCTAGTTAAAAAAAAGTGTTTAAGACTTAACCTTGAATAATAATTTTTACCAGATTTATTACTTTACAAATTCGTTTCAAAAGTATTCCAATTTAGGATATTTTAACAATTTAAAAAATAGTTGATGGGTGCACTTTGGTTGTTATTTTTCTCTATTTATTTAATATCCAAAAAAATGTTTTCAATATTATTACAAGGATAGTGGATTAATATTGATAATTAACCTGACAATTGTATCTATGTCCATAGTTTTGGCACATTTTCTGGATCTTTCCAACGGTCAATCTTATCTATTTTTTCCAATATTACATTGGTGTTGATACCACAAAAGGGGTCCGGTTGCTTAAAGGGTGTTTCAGCCCATATCTTTGCTAGTTCATCTGCTATTCCTTTTTTTCCTTTCCAAGCCCTGGAACTCACAGTAAAGTGACTATGTTGCCCTTTACTATTTCATTAAGTTTTTCTTGACATTCCCATACAATTTTAGTACTGTTTACGCAATATCTTAGTGCTTTAATGGCTGCTTGACTATCTTACATGATAAGAATCCTTTGCCTTCTATATATTTTCACCAATATTGAACAGATCACTCTTTCCTATATAAAAAATTTCCGCTTGAAAGACGCTGGGTTTTTCCTAAACTTCATAAAATGCACTAATGATGACAGACAATGGGAATACGAAATACTATTTATAATATTAAATAAACAATCCATAATTGTCAATTTACGTCTTCTAAGAATATTAAAGTAAAGGATGAAATTTAAAGCTGTCTAAACCTAGAACCCGACTTGACTGCACAAGTGACATTTTCCAGTATTTCCAGTTAAACGACGCTATAAAAATGAATGTTACATAAATTGTTGCAATACATTTTAAATCATTTGTAGTATACTGTAGGTAGTATTTATGTAGAGAAAATTTCAGTTTTGTAAAAACTTGTTGATAGTTTAGGAAAGTTCGACGACACACAGAAGAACTAAGTGTCACAAGGTGTATAACGAGCTATACAAAGAGTTGGATATCGACCCCCTAATGAAAATGCCATCGGTCGAGTTGATTTCCAAGTATAGCTTCGGGGAAAACTTAAAAACAGTCATAGCAGGCAGAGAGGCATAGAAGGAAGGACTTCCAATTAATGCAGAAATCAGTGGCGGCTCCTCGAAGGAGACTAAGGAGGCTCGGCCTCCTCACCAATTTATCCAGCAAATAGCAATTATCGACCATTTTTGACAATATTTGACCATTTTTCAAAATAATGACAATTTTTAACCATTTTTGGACAGTTTTTGACAATAAATGTCCATTTTTGACAGTTTTTAACAATAATTGACAATTTTTAAAAATTTCTGCTAATTTTTGACCATTTTTTCAAAATTTTTGACAATTACTGACCATTTTTTTAAAATTCTTGAACATTTTTCAAAAAACTTAACAATTTTTGACAATTATCAACTATTTCTCAGAATTTTTGAACATTTTTGACAATTTTTCAAATATTTTGACAGTTTTTAATGATTTTTGTCAATTATTGACCATTTTTCGACAATTATTGACCATTTTTGACAATCATTGATCAAGTTTGAACATTTTTGACAATTTTTCAAATATTTTGACAGTTTTTAACGATTTTTGACAATTATTGACCATTTTTCGAAATTTTTGACAATTTTTCTAAAAGTTTTGACAATTATTGACCATTTATAACAATTATTGATCAATTTTGAGAATTTTTAACAATTTTTCAAATGTTTTGACAGTTTTTAACGATTTCTGACAATTATTGACCATTTTTCGAAATTTTTGACAATTTTCCTAAAAGTTTTGACAATTATTGACCATTTTTGACAATTATTGATCATTTTTGACAATTATTGACCACTTTTGACAATTATTGATCAATTTTGAGAATTTTTGAACATCTTTCAAATATTTTGACAGTTTTTAACGATTTTTGACAATTATTGACCATTTTTCGAAATTTTTGACAATTTTCCTAAAAGTTTTGACAATTTTCCTAAAAGTTTTGACAATTATTGACCATTTTTGACAATTATTGACCATTTTTAACAATTATTAATCAATTTTAAGAATTTTTAAACATTTTTCAAATATTTTGACAGATTTTAACGATTTTTGACAATTATTGACCATTTTTCGAAATTTTTGACAATTTTACTAAAAGTTTTGAGAATGATTGACCATTTTTGACAATTATTGATCAATTTTGAGAATTTTTGAAGATTTTTCAAATATTTTGACAGTTTTTAACGATTTTTGACAATTATTGACCATTTTTGACAATTTTTCTAAAAGTTTTGACAATGATTGACCATTTTTTGACAATGATTGACCATTTTTGACAATTATTGATCAATTTTGAGAATTTTTGACCATTTTTCAAATATTTTGATAGTTTTTAACCATTTTTAAAAAATGTTGACCATTTTTCAAAATTTTAACAATTATTGACCATTTTGACTGTTTTTCAAAATTAGTGACAATTTTTAACCCTTTTTGGACAGTTTTTGACAATAAATGACTATTATACAATTTATGATAATTTATGACCATTTTTTCAAAACTTTTGACAATTATTGACAATTGTTGACAATTATAGACCATTTTTCCAAATTTTTGACTATTTTTGACCATTTTTTCAAAATTTTTGACAATTTTTCAAAAATCTAAGTGTCACAATTCACCTAAAGGCGATTGTAGTCTGTGTTGTCTAAACCTGAAAATTACTACATATTCTTTTTCTTTTCTTTTCTTATATACACTGTGCTCATTTGAAAAGGACCCACCCTTAATATTTCAAAAAGGGGACATATTAGAAGGAAATGCCGAAACACGTCAACTTTTAACTTGAGTGGGACACTTTTTGGCGCTAATGTCATAAACGTCAGATTCACCCCCTACCTACTGGAGACACCCCTTACATTTTTCAACCTTTATTGCCTGAATGTTAACGGTGGTCACTTGGAACACATGATTAAATAGCAGTTTTTTGTTGTTAACAGTTGTCTTTTTACTATTTGTAAATTTTTTATTCTTTAAAGAGTCGTTCTATCATTACACAATACGGAGGCATACGAAACATTGAAAGATAGCCAATTTTAAACAACGATTAAATAACAATGGAAGGCTGGTATCAAAGACAAAGCAAAATAATTGAATAGAGATTTACCAGACCTTTTAAATGAGGTGTGACTTGATATCTAATGCCATTTGAAAAAATGTAAGGGGTGTCTCCAGTAGGTAGGGGGTGAATCTGTCGTTTATGACATTAGCGCCAAAAAGTGTCCCACTCAAGTTAAAAGTTGACGTGTTTCGGCATTTCTATCTAATATGTCCCATTTTTGAAATATTAAGGGTGGGTTCTTTTTCAAATGAGCACAGTGTATAAGTCTACTGTACGTGTGTATATCACTGAACTCCTCCTAAAAGGCTGGACGGATTTTGATGAAATTTTTTGTGTGTGTTCAAGTGGATTCGACAATGGTTTAGATTCACAATTGGTCCCGGTAGGTGGCATTGCAATCGAGTTCATAATGAACAACTCCTAAATGTATAAGCCGATTTTGATGAAATTTTGTGTGTTTGTGTAAGTAACTGGATGGTTTAGATTCACAATTAGTCTCAGTAGGTGGCGCTGCAATCGGGTTCATAATGAACAACTCCTAAACGGTTGGTCCGATTTTGATGAAATTTTGTGTGTTTGAGTAAGTAACTGGATGGTTTAGATTCACAATTAGTCCCAGTAGGTGGCGCTGCAATCGTGTTAATACTGAACTTCTCCTAAACGGTTGGTCCGATTTTGTTGACTTTTTGCAAAGTAGTTGTTTTGGTACAATACTTTCAAAAAAACGCGTCAAATTCTCACAAAAAAATATGTCGGGAAAATCAGGAAAGTCGAATTTTCAGGAAATATATTCCTTCTATCAAAAAGAGGTTAGCACATGACAACGTCTGTCTGGTCCTCTAGTATGTATATGTAATTCTTATGTATGTATATAAAGAAATACAACTCCTCCTAAACGACTGGACCGATTTTGATGAAATTGTGTGTGTGTTTGAGTCCCTGAATGATTTAGGTTCACAATTGGTCCCTATAGTAATATCTGAGACTTTCCTCAGGAACTAAGTAGAAGAAAGGGGATACAATAGATCTTTTAGGTCTCAGTGAATGTCACCCCAATATACATACATACATACGATGTTAGAAATAATTATAGTTTTAATATTTAAAAAAAGTAGACTGATTACTATTATTAGGTTTCAGTGTCCAAGGTGCATTTTTTAATCGTTTATTTCAATTATTTGCATCAATTAAATAATAAATAAGTTAAAAACTTCTATTCACGATACGTTGTCAGAATAAATATAATTAAATACTTGATTATATTGAAATATAAATTATTTTAAATACTGCACTTGTAAATAATATCCATATATTTTTTTCTATACCATGCAATTATTATTACCTGTCTAATTTTAAATTCACTTCTTAAAATCGTCTGGAATAAGCAGACAATCTGAAGAAACTGATGCTTGAGTTGTTATTTATTTTTAAAGTAAACAAAAACCTATTTGTCATTGAAAATAGTTTGATAGCTTTTGAAAATATCACTGCTACATAACCCGAACCCCGAACTCTATGGGAGAAATTAACTTGTGAATCTCTAGTAATAGAAAATTTCAACTTATGACTTTTGAAAAGAATGTGAAGATGGAGAAGACGTAATTGAGCACCTACTATGTAACTGTCAGGCACTAAAGAAAACTACTTCACAAAATTATTATTATTCGGTAAACTATTTGGTACAAAAACAAAACAAGCATCTATGAACCAATGTAAACATTCGATATACGCGGTGTTGGCACATTTATTGAAAAATACCAAAACCTTCACAAATTTACATGCTGTTTATTGTCAATTACTCTTTCTGTTTATTTAAGTTGAGTATAAATATTATAATATTGGATTGTGTCTGTGTAAGAGATAAAAAAAATATATATATAATAAATAAAATAAATAAATAAATGTAAATAAATAAATGTTGTAACCATGGGCGATGCTATTATTATTATTATTACGTTTAACTAATGTCAGGAGATATTTAAAAGTTGTTGCAATAAAACATTTACTAATTTTAATTTACTCGGTATAAATGAGAACAAAATAAAACAATATAGTAAATCAAATATTAATAATGTAAAATTAAATAAAATACTCAAGTGATAGGCCAGAGGCAGATATGAGATGTCGTACCTGAAATTAAAAAAAGATACGGATGAGCAATCAAGTTTACCAAAAGTATTTTTATATTAAAGAAAGTAATCAAAATTTGACATTGGTAACTAAATGAAATTATTATCTTTCCTAGTCATCTTTAACTAGAAAACAACATTAATAAAGTTCATTCATGTCAAGAACTTAGTGGTTTCATTTCCATAGTAAAGAACTGACCAAATATTAATTCTCCATTCCGTCGACACTGACCGCAGTGTCCACTATCGATCGATAAAAACAGGGCAATCACACTGACCACAGCAACAGGAATAATAAACAATTATTCTCGTGCTATAGCAGTGACAAAACTAGCACACTGACCGCAATGTCACTAGCCCGTACAAACCACAGTACGACCCCTGAAAAACTGACCACAGTAATCCAAACACAAACGCATACACTGACCGCAATGTCGGAACAAACAATATAATATTACTAATCACTTTATTTTTCATTACACCTCGTAGGTAAAACAAAATATACAATAAGTACATTCTCAAATTTTAATCAAACAATACAACCCTGTAAATTTTAGAAATAAGATTGTCTAAAGCAGAGTTAAGCGAATTGACTATAAAATATTGATTGATAATAATATTTGATTTATTTAAATAAATAACTTGATTGTGAAATAAAACAAATGCTAATGGATAAAACTTAATTACTCAGTGAGAAAACTCACCCTAATCAGCAAACAGCCATAACACACAGAAATTACACTTAGTCAATAAGTTTAAATTATAAGAATGACAACTAATTTCAACTTCACACAGCAAAGATTTTTAGTAAAATGTTCTTCTTATGCCTGTCTTTGTGATTCTACCAAAGCTGGCTTAGGTTATTCGATATCTTCGTATCTTTAATGTTGTTAACATAAATACAGACTGCGACCATTTAGGAATGTGCACATGTCAAGTGTCTGAGTGCTGAATGTTTCGAATTTTAAAATTTTATAGATTTTATATAGGGAGGTAAAAAAAATATTCTTACATCTGTATCTGTAGAGTGGGGAGGGTGAGTTTAGGCCCACAGCACTTAGGCCACTACATTGGATTATGTGCATGTTTATAATTATTGACTATAAAGACTATGAAGAAACAAGAATGATGTTGAGAAATGGAGGAACTACTAGATTTAAGAATAGAAAAAGTAGATAAAACTAGTTAGTATTAGGTCAAGACTATTACTATTCATTGACTTTCAGCAAGCGTTTGATTCAGTCAACAGAGAATGGCTATTATCCAGTGGCGGCTCGTGAACTTTTTAAAAGAGGAGGCTGGACATGAAACGTTTTTGTAAAAATATACTCTATCCAGCCAATTAATTTAACCTTTGCGCTGCGACACCGTACCAGCTACTTCAGTGACAAAATTAATTGTTGCCCAGCAAGAACCAACGTGGAGTTATGAGTTTCTCTTGTTTTTTGTGTTTTATTTTCTTATTATTTTTTTTTGGAATTTTTCATATTTTGTTTTTTTTTTATTAACTTTTTTTATATATTAACGGAATTCTACGGTCTTTAGTTTGCGAAAAATGATCAATAATATTATTTTAAATCGCATCATTTTGTTTTAAGTGTTTTAAGTATAAATATTTTTCAATAGATATTAAACTAACATTGTAAAACGATTTTGGCCCATTGTATTTCGCAGGTAAGTTTTAATTCGTTTGAGAGTAGAAAACGATCTCTCCACCGATGACGATGTGACAGGAATGGTGACTGTCAAACAAAGTAGGTAGTTTATGAAACTGAGGTAAAACTTGTTACAAAGCATTGTCTATCATATATTTTATCACTTGTACGTTACAGGTTGATAAATATTGTTACGATTAACTATACTGAATACACGCTTATATAATGGTAAATCGGCCTCCTAGAAGTTTTGCGTATAACCGTGGCAATGCCGCTCACCGGGCGTTCAAAAAGCCGAGAATCACCTGCTCGCTTCTTCTCTTTTCTAGAAACGCCCGTCGCGGTCGCGTCGTTCTAGCCTGGCCTGCCATCACTTAGCTCGGTCGAGCTACGTTGCCAGCTTGTGTACAGTTCCGTAGATTATTTCGAATTTACAATAAGTATCCTTAAAATTAAATCTTTATTTTAATGCTTTATTTTAAAATAATATACACCAAACTTCATAAAGTTATACGTGCAATTTTAAATTGCAAGGCGTGCCAAGTCTATTATGTTTGAGCTGTTGAAGTAAATCATTAATAATTACCAAATCATCTATTTTATTTGTCTCTTAAAAACGACAACAATCTAAAGCATATAATGAGATTTAAAGGAACCACAAAAAATTGAGTTCCTTTTTGTGAAACTGTACGAAAATCATTTCAGTAGTTTATGAGTTTATCGCGTTTAGACGTAACCATTCATATTATTTTGCATAACATTTAAAACGAGAATTTGGATTGGCAATAAAAAAAACTATAAAAATAAAAATTTCATTGTCTGTAAAAAATATATATAAAATGATTTCTATTCTAAGTAAATCCTTATTTAGATTTAAATTTATATTGTATAAGTTAGTTAGCCTTCTTTTGTCATTTAAATTGCTTTTAGTTGATTGTAATTACCGTTGTGTATTCTAATGAGCTTGAAATGATGAATCAAATGATCATAATGGGAAAAAATTAGACATATTATGTCTCAAGGTATTATTTACAGACAATATCCCACATATTTGAAAAGATACACAAATTAAATAAACTTAAATTACAGAGTTATTAAAATATTCATCTAATGATGTTACAAAAGTTTTATTTCCTTTGACAACCGTTTCCAATCTACCTCACATCAATTTGTGATTTTTCAATGTCATATATTTAGATACAGAAAAAACATTGGAAATGCGAGTACATTTGTTCAATAAATTAAAAAGTGGGTGGATAAAATTTATTCTTGCAGACTTCCTAAAAGCTTCAAAATGTCTTATGTATAGTTATGTTCAAAATATACAGTTGGCTTTTGACTGCAATTACCTAAATATCTAAATTTAGAGTAGGTAAAAAAAATTGATTAAAAAAACTAATTATGGCGTTTCTGTTAATATTTATTATATTTCAGTATTTTAATGTTAAGCTTAAGCTGTACAATTTCAACAAATCCAATTAAAAATTCAATTTGCTAATGAATAAATAAAAATTTGTTAAATATTAATCATTTTATTTATTCTGAATCATTTTTAATCCGACCCTGTAACTATTCATTGCATTTTAAAGATTATCGGGCTACACAATGAGGCTTGAGTGGATTCTGTAGCCGGTGTTTATTTAGTTTCTGATGCTTTAAAGTATGAAAAACTGGATTTTCACTCATATTAGCCAGCACTATAATAATATTTTCCTCTTTTTTTATTTAGACGAAAATTTTAAAAGAAAATACGCAGCAGTGGGATATGTTTATGAAAACACCGTTTCCATTTACGTTCAATGTTTACATTTACGATGTCAAAAATCCTGAAGAAATTTTACAAGGTGAAAAGCCGGTGGTGCAGGAAGTAGGACCTTTTGTATACAAGTGAGTAATAAATACAATTGTAAGATATCTAATACAACGACACCTCCAGTACAATTACGAATAGTGATTTACAATACTAATTCCAGAATTATACCCTAACCTAACCTAACCTTCTTTTAGGGATGCGCGATACTATCCGATATTCCAGTGTATCGATACTTTTACTTCCGATACTCGATATTTTGTATCGATACTATACTTTTCGATAAATTTGTAGTGTATCGATACCTTGCGATACGGGATTTTTAGTGGTAGCGGCAAGTGGCGTTATTATAGTGATGAGCGATATCGTGATTTTTTAATCACGTTGTGAAATGATAACGTGCTTTTTTTAACGAAACTAAAAATAAAAAACACTAAATGCAGTTTTTTGCGTTTTTCGAGCTAATTTTGAGGTTATGTGGAAAAGTCACTGATGTAAAAGTTGTAGATTTGCCCAAGATCTACAACTTTTATGATCAACTTTTTATTATAGGAACTCAACTTTGGCCGGAAATCGTAATAATGTATTTTTCCACCCCCCGAAAAAAAGGGTTTTTTTACCGAAAAAACGTTATAACTCGAAAAATTTCCAATATTTTAATTTGAATTTTTTTTTTCATGATTTGTGACTATCAAAGCTACCTTCTACTAAATTTTCAACAAAATCGAACATTTTTTAACGAAACCAAAAATAAAAAACGAAAAATGCAGTTTTTTGCGTTTTTCGAGCTAATTTTGAAGTTATGTGAAAAAGTCACCAAATAAGTTGTAGATTTTCTCAAGATCTACAACTTTTATCATCAACTTTTTTTTCGAGAACCTCAACTTTGGACGGAAATCGCAATAATGTCTTTTTCCACCCCCCAAAAAAAGTGTGTTTTACCAAAAAAACGTCATAACTCGAAAATATTCCAATATTATAGTTTGAACTTTTTTTCCATAGTTTGTGACTATCAAAGCTACCTTCTACTAAATTTTCATCAAAATCGAACATTTTTTAACGAAACCAAAAATGAAAAACGAAAAATGCAGTTTTTTGCGTTTTTCGAGCTAATTTCGAAGTTATGTGAAAAAGTCACCAATAAAAAAGTTGTAGATTTTCTCAAGATCTACAACTTTTATCATCAACTTTTTATTCTAGGAAAAAACGTCATAACTCGAAAAATTTCCAATATTTTAATTTCAAATTTTTTTTCATGATTTGTGACTATCAAAGAGCTACCTTCTACTAAATTTTCATCAAAATCGAACATTTTTTACCGAAACCAAAAACGAAAAATGCAGTTTTTTGCGTTTTTCGAGCTAATTTTGAGGTTATGTAAAAAAGGCACTGATTAAAAAGTTGTAGATTTTCACAAGATCTACAACTTTTATGATCAACTTTTTATTCTAGGAACTCAACTTTGGCCGGAAATCGCAATAATGTCTTTTTCCACCCCCCAAAAAAAGTGCGTTTTACCTAAAAAACGTTATAACTCGAAAAATTTCCAATATTTCAATTTGAAATTTTTTTTTCATGGTTTGTGACTATAAAAGCTACCTTCTACTAAATTTTCATCAAAATCGAACATTTTTTAACGAAACCAAAAATGAAAAATGCCTTTTTTTGCGTTTTTCGAGCTAATTTTGAGGTTATATAAAAAAGGCACTGATTGAAAAGTTGTAGATTTTTTCAAGATCCACAACTTTTTATTCTAGGAGCTTAACTTTGGCCGGAAATCGCAATAATGTATTTTTCCACCCCCCAAAAAAAAGTGTTTTTTTACCGAAAAAACGTTATAACTCGAAAAATTTCCAATATTTCAATTTGAAATTTTTTTCCATGGTTTGTGACTATCAAAGCTACCTTCTACTAAATTTTCATCAAAATCGAACATTTTTTAACGAAACCAAAAATGAAAAACGAAAAATGCAGTTTTTTGCGTTTTTCGAGCTAATTTCGAAGTTATGTGAAAAAGTCACTAATTAGAAAGTTGTAGATTTTCTCAAGATCTACAACTTTTATCATCAACTTTTTATTCTAGGACTTCAACTTTAGCCGGAAATCGCAATAATATTAGTCTTTTTCCACCCACCCAAAAAAAGTGTTTTTTACCGAAAAAACGTCATAACTCGAAAAATTTCCAATATTTGAATTTGAAATTTTTTTTCATGGTTTTTGACTATCAAAGCTACCTTCTACTAAATTTTCAACAAAATCGAACATTTTTTAACGAAACCAAAAATAAAAAACGAAAAATGCAGTTTTTGGCGTTTTTTCGAGCTAATTTTGAATTTATGTGAAAAAGTCACCAATTAAAAAGTTGTAGATTTTCTCAAGATCTACAACTTTTATCGTCAACTTTTTTCTCTAGAACCCCAACTTTGGCCGGAAATCGCAATAATGTCTTTTTCCACCCCCCAAACAGGTGATTTTTACCGAAAAAACGTCAAAATTAGCAAAATCTCGGATTGTTAACGTATTGATAAATTAATATTCGATATTCTACTGTATCGATACTTTACGTTCCGATCCGTATCGATACCTAATATCGATACTTTCTAGTGTATCGCGCAACCCTAACTGAAGATACTGAATAGGTGATAAATATGTAAACAACCCCACAAAAAGGGTCCCCTTCTTATCTTCTCTAGGGTTGCCGTGCTCGACCCAATTCAGGTAGAATAGCAGTGTAGAGATTCGTAGCGTATTTCCTACACAATAGAAACACTGTGAACCAAAAATATTTATATAAATGGAGAAAAAGCCCCAAGCTTTAGATTTGTAATACTTCAACTAATTAGATGTAGAGATGTCGCTGATATCGAACTCTTAACATTTCCTTTACTAAGGCAAATGTATTGGTGTGGTATCAACGTAGTGTTTAGTCCAGGATTATGCTTTCAGAGCTTCTAGACGAATAGCATCTACCTTGTGCTGATGAGGCGCAAAAACGCCGAAACCGGTCCACAAGTGATGTTATTCCTTCTAATCGCAAACCAGAATGGTTGGTTCTATCTAAACAGATATACCAACCCCGTTTACTTCAGGAGTGTAATTCAATGTCTGTTGGGGCATATAGCCCGAGAAGTAGTTGTTGCTTCTTAGTGGACGGTCTGCTCTGTGGAAATTAATTTTTCTAATTTTGTAAAGCGTTTAATAGTATTGAACTATTATTTTTTGACGTCTACACTTCATCTGAAGGTTCCTTTCCTTTATATAGGTTGGTTGTGGGCATCGAACTGGGACGTCCCTCGTACAAGTCTTAACCCTTATCACCTTCGCCAATTGCTCAGTATTTTATATTCTAGAGGTGTAGGACGAAAAGTGTATTAAATTATAATATATTAGTCATCAATCCTGATAATTCTGGTCAAGATATTAGAACAAACTTATTAAATTATTGAATTAGTGTACAATAATTACGTTAGAAGATTCCTTTACATATATACTTACATATGAAGTTAGTGAAAGCGTGGAAAAATATTTTTTAATATTTCTATCATAGAAGCTACTATTTTACGTTAAAATTCTATTTTTCTTTGAATAGTCAACATCCCAATTAAAAAAAAAACATTAAAATACTATTAAATTTACTCTTGCTATTTTGGTTTGGTTACGCGGAATGTTCACCTTGAACGAGGTTTTTTATTTAAATCTCTATCAATATAATATTGATTAAAACTGTGTTTCTGCGAGATGCTTTTATTTGTGGCTAATGGCCCTCGTCTAATTCTATCAATTTGGTTACAAACAAGCCAACATCAGACACAAACATTCTTCCTGATGGTTATTTGCTTAACAAATTTTTATTATATAACTATGAATTAAAATAATTAATAAATATATAAAAGTAATAAATAATAGTACTCATTGGTTGGTTATTTGACCATCATCGTATGTAAATTAGACTCTTAGAGATACCGCAAAGATGAGAAGTTGGTGACTAAAATTTAAAAATATTGATTCTCCACCGTTTGATAATGAAAATGTCAAGGATCCGTTAATTTATATGCAAAAAGGTGGAGATAGTCTCTAAATTAACACTTCTAAATGCTAAATTAGATGAGATAACAAGAAGCTTTGTCGAAAACGTATTTTTTAATAGAGTTATGATGGTCCACCTAATTCTGCAGCATTCTTTATAATTTGTATCACGCTTTTATCCGCCAGATTAAGGTCTTTTGGCGCACTAGACAACCATACTTAATACAATGTTTATATACGGTGGCTCCGTTATTAGCCGCGACGGTTGATTGATTGATTGGTTCGGCACCACCAGCTGAGGCTTAGAGGCCTTTAAGCCTTTTGTGCTCTTGGTTATACCATTAATGTGAAGAGGCCAGTAGCCCTTATCAGGCTCAACACTCTTTTCACTAGGTAATTCTTGCAGAAATCCTCCCTTGGATACTCTAGCCCTAGGAGTCTATATCTCCAATGAGCCAGTGCTTCACATTCGAAGATAATGTGAGAGGCTGTTTCCTCCTCTACCATGCACAACCGTCAAATAGACTCCTCCCTATATATGCCTATTGTATGCATGTGCTTCCTTAGGTTACAGTGACCGGTGAGTAATACCGAGGGTTTTTTGACCAGGAGTTTGCTGTGTTCCTGTTTTGGCACGTGTCTCCAGAACGTTTGATGTTTAGTTTGAATCCACCGAGATGTACACGTGCAGCAGATTTTGAGATTCCAAATACTGGTTCAGGACCAGTGAATGCAGTTTCAGACCCTAGCTTCGCTAGACTGTCTGCCTTTTCATTGCCTACAATACCCTTGTGCCCCGGGACCCACTTATGAGTTTCTCTATTATGGTTTGCCAGGATTAAAAGTTTTTGTAGGCAGTCCCAGACCAGTTTTGTAGCCAGTCCCAGACCAGTCTAGATCTGATCTGGGGACAAGCTAAAGATTTCAGTGCTGCCTGACTATCTGAGAGTATAAGGATCTTTTGGCCTCTATACCCCCTTTCGATGTTCATTTGTAAACACGTGACGATAGCGTAGATTTCTGCCTGGAATACAGATGCAAACTTCCCCAACGACGGGTGGACATTGCATCTGGGTCTGGATGGACTCCAGCTCCTGTTCCTATGTCAGTCTTAGATCCGTCTGTGTACCACACCAACGTTCCTTCCTGATAGCATACTTCCAACCCATCCCAGTTTAGCTGGATGTGGTATGGTTGGTTGTCGTTAAATGTGACCAACATGTTATCAGCGAGTTTGTGATAATATCTGTGATTCTGGAATGACTATGGGTGTTCGTACCTTCGTGCCAATTCCCATTGCATTCCAGCCTTCCGCCTTAACATGCACAGCAGGAGGCGGAAGGTTTAGAATGGCTTCCATTGCCGCAGTCGAGGTGCTTCTCATCGCTCCCGTTATGCTCAGACAGACAAGCCTCTGAAGTTTTGATAGCTCCAGTTCGGCTTCCCTCTGATCTGTTTTTGGCCACCAAACTAAGGCTCCAAAGGTAACCATTTGTCTCACCACAGTTGTGTACAGCCAGTGAACGATCCGTGGAGTCCACGTGTGTTTCCTATCGCCCGTTTGGCAGCCATTAGGGCAATTTTCTCTTTATTGGTTTTGTCATGTAGATGTGAATTCCAGGTTAGTCTTGCATCCAGAATTATGCCCAGATACAGTTCAATTTGCACAAGGTTATTACTTTATTAGCCGCACTCCAATCTTCTTTCATCGCACGAGTCAGGGGGATTAGAGGTCTGACGTATAGCTCCGTTCCTATCTCTATAGAGTCTAGTAGATGTGTCTGCAGTAGAATCTTCAGGGTCTCGCTACCAGTTTCCGTGTATGATCCATTAGGTTTTAAAATATTGCCTATGGGATTGATAGGAGCCTTGGCAAGGATTTTCTGGAGTCGAGTCGTTTCTAAGGTTGTTTCCACCTCTCCACAGAATTTCCTCCAGGACTCCCTTTTTGCCTTCCTGCTGCTAAGGTAAAATAATAAACTTCAGCTTGTCACTGGAAAATACAGATAAAGGCAGGAGTTTAATGAAAGTATATATTGTATGTAACAATATTGTATGTAACATATGCGTAAAGTACTTTTTTCACGATTTCAATTGTTATAAAAACTGCGTCACTTTTGAAGTTTTTGACAAATTAAGGACTAAAAACATTTAATCTAAACCTGGTTATATTAAATAATTAAATTTTATTTCTTTTTACTATTTGAGGATATTTAAATGGAAGGATGACATCGCTTGGACCACTCCAGATGACATAGCTTATAATTCGTATACTAAATTTGAATTTGACAAAGAGGCATCGGGATTGTATTCTGATGAGAATGAAGTAACCATTTTGAATAGTATGTATTATGTAAGTATTATCGAAAAAATCTAAAATTACTACGCCTTGAATAGTAAATTTAAAGGTCGAAACACACTTATCAGCACCTCATAGGAACAGCGACTGATCATCACCAGCATATTTTATTTCTTATGTGTATTTAAATGTAAGCGCGCATCATCACAGCACCGACAAGGCACGTCAACGCCTCAACCACAACACATTTCTCAGAGAGAATATTTTGCGGACGGCATGCCAATACAATATCTCTGACAATATAAAGTAAAGCCTATAGCGGCGGTGCAGATCCCGTGTCGATGCGTTAAGTGAGCCCATACACAACCGTCGAGTTGACCACTCGACGGTGCTGTGACGATGCTTGTCAGGTGCTGTGCTGATAAGTGTGTTTCGACATTTAGTGTGATTTTAAACTAAATACATCACTTTGTATTTTTAGAGTATAATGTTAAAAATAGAAGAAACTCAACCGGCCGCTTTTGGTTTGATAGAAAATGAACTTCCAACGATTTTTGGAGAAAATGACGGACTATTCATTAGAGTAAAAGTTAAGGATTATTTGTTTGAAGGACTATCGTTTTGCGAAGACGAAGGAGCGGAGGGTGGGATCGCAGCCTCAATGTTTTGTAAACGGGTTATAGGAAAGCTGAAGGACTCCAGGAATTTGAGATTGGAAAACAAAACTATTTTGTTCGCTAATATGTATTACGTAAGTATTTATCTATAATCATTTTTTTGCTCACAAAGCATATGACAACGTTGGAATTATTTAAAATTCCACGAGAGGGACTTCGAACGTATCCTTATGTCAGTTGTCAGCATATCAAAAAGTTAGCCACATCGGAGTATGAGAACGATCTTTATACAAACTATTTTTTTTTCAGAAAAATAATACGCATTTAGGAAGATTTACAGTGAAATCCGGTCAGAAAAATAGAGAAGAAGCCGGAGTATTAAATTTATATAATGGAAAAGAGTATATTTCTGCTTGGGCAGGCAATAAATCTATATGTAATAAAATAAGAGGTGTCACAACCGTTTTTCCCGTAGGCGTTAAGCCGAATATGATTTTTGAGTCCTATGCTGAAGATATTTGCAGGTAAAGTACGACCAGTAATATGAGAAGGTCATAAATCACCAACCACTTGAGTTATCACCAGGCGGTCGATTCTAGGCAGAGTTGTACCTGCCCTAGCCAAGTCTTTATAGACTTGCTTCTCCCTCCTGTGACGTACTTGATGTTTCGTCAGACCGGTAGCACGAGACAGGATCACGTGGACCTGACTGTTGGGAGACAGTTTTGACTCCGCATCAGCCATATCTCTGCCTCGGCCTTCCGAGTCTGAGTTGCGTTTTGTTGGATTATGTCGTCGTGAGCACGTTCTTCGTGAGTTCTTACGGCACGGAAGGAGTCAAATGTCTCCTTGCAATAGAGACATTTCTAGAAAGATCCGCACGATTTATTGTGCTTGGTCATTCCGGATTTGGTCTCGTATGGTCTTTTGCAGCTTTCGCATTCGAATACTGGAACTTCCGGTCTCTTCTACCCTTCGTCGGGTGGCAGGGGTACCCCGCTTCGTAATTCTGGAGGAGGATGTTGTTAATTTAGAAATAATTCCCTTCCTTGGTTTTGGTCCGCCAGCTATTGGTGTTAGGCTGGGCTCTGTCAATTTGGGATGACGCGTTTTGGTAGGAAGAAGTGACGGGAGGGCTTGGTGTTGATGAGCCCTGTAATGGGTGGTTGCTTGTACCACCCTAAGTCATGGTTGTCTTCTTTCGGTTAGGTCGCAGAGACGTTCTCCTGTGTTCCATGATGTCGAATGGTGAGATTTGATTGAATAGGGATAAATCAATTCTGGGATACGGTAGAGTGTACCTTCGGCCAGGTAGTCAAGTCACAAAACCAAAAATTTCCCGAGTGTCATGTATTGCGAAAAAAGTCGCTGAATATAAAACCGCCTCCCTCCGACAAAAATATTCTAAGTCCTGAGGGTTATATAGGGAAACAATACGGCCTATCCCAAAAATCGCTCCAGGTGAACGATCAACGCAAGTTACATCCAAAAAAACGAGTTTTTGTGGGTAGGGGTAGTTTGGGGGTTGGGGGGTGGTAATTTCCAAAAGTGTTCCTAGGGCCGCCAGGCACCCTTATAGGAATTTCTGAGGTTCGAATTAGGGGAGGAGTTTAGGAGTGAGGGGTAGTTTTTTGTGACGAACAACTATTTAAATGGAATTCCTGATGAAAATTTTTTAACCTTCGGGACTTCGAGAATAATCACGTATGGTGTGTAATAAGTGTTTAATCAACTCGGAAAATTTTCGATTTAGGGACTTGGACAGATTTCGAGAAAAGATTTTGGTGCTCAAGCTGAACTATCAACTCGGCCTTCTCTGGTGAACACGTGGACATCAACTGATCGAAAATCAACAATTTGAGGTTAAGAATGGTAAACAAACCCAAAAATTACCGTATCCTGGTTTCTGGAAGATATTCACACGGAGTTTTCACTACAAAACATTGAACTTAGGGATACACTTTGTACTTACTAACTCGCGTGTGGAAAAACAATGTAAATCCGATGATATACCCCTTATACACAGGAGCACGTGTTCTCTCTGCAACGTTCACACAGAGTCCAATCGGGCGCATTTGATCACCAATTATCGAATTTCACTTATTTTTCGTTTGATTGGTTGTACCTAGTTAAATTTTAATTTTTGTTATTCTGCTTTTAGAACAGTTGCTTTAGAATATTCTTCTGAGGAAATGGTAAAAGGCATCAAAGGTTTAAGGTTCGTGGCAAAAAATGATACCTTCAGTGCCTCCAAAAAGGAAAATTCTTGTTTTTGTCGAAATAAAACTGCGACTTTTGATAACAATTTAGGATGTGCCAAAGATGGAATTACGGATTTGAAGACTTGTACAGGTAAAAACATAATAAAATCATGTTAAATATATTTTATGCTTACTATAAACATTTCATGATCCACATTTCTTTAATTATAGGGTGTTTCCTTTATTTGTTTTGGGTTTAATATTATTTAGCTCTGGTCCATGTTTAAAAAGTTGGTGGTGTCCAATCGATATTAGTTTTGTAGTTACTGGTTTCGCCGAGCGCAAGCGTGCTTGTATATAGTATGCCTCTCCTCGATCCCCGCTCCCTTCTCCACCGTTCCTTTCCGGCGCTAGGTCATAATTTTAGCATTATTTTATTACAAATCGAAAATATACGTTTTGTTGCTGTACATCTATACTTTTTAAAATTTGTCCCTAATTATCCGATCAAGTCACTCGATCCCTCATTTTGTTCTTATTTTAATTACTTACGTTCTTCGTATACATACCATTGAGATTGTTCAAGTCTTTTTTACGTTATATGAAAAAAACTAAAAAAAGTTTTTCTTTCTAAATGTTATTAAATTAAACAATCGAATTTATTTGGTACCCTCTCATGTGGGTATAGCTGGAAATTAACGTGCTAACGAAATCGCTAAAGAATATTCCGCGAATGTCTCCAAATCAAACACAGAACATCCAGTGCCAGCAACAGACTTGAAAACGAAGCTTAAGGAGACAATCCGCAGTTTTTGGCAATTCAAATGGACAGTTTCACAATCCAAATTAAGGACAGTAAAAACATCGACACTACCATGAAAACAAGATGCACCCATGAGTATCTCCTCAGCGGAATCCACCCTCCAACGTGTGAAGTGTTCAACGTACAGTTCAGTGTCCAGCATTTCCTAGTGGAGTATCCTAAATACAATGAAGAAAGACAAATATTCACCTCTTAGTGTACCATGTTGAGTTCCTAAAAGACACAAATATATGTATTCCCAAATTTAAAAATACTTGTGATAATCAATAATGTACCGCAGGTAATAACCCTTAGTGGTTGATGCAGATAAAATTAATAAAAAAAAATTGAATTATTAAATAGCACATTTCTGGAAAACATTTACGTGTCCAAAACGTATCGAAATTAGTGATGAGCAAAATTGGTCTTGGTCTTGCAGTCTCGGTCTTGGTCTTGCGAAAAGCAAAAATATTTACCTATTGCTAGGCCCGAAAAGGTCGAACTTACCTTGGAAACCATACGAAGTTCAATAACATAAATGCCTAACCTAAACAACCCAATTTCGTAGCAACGTTAACAAGTAAAAATAGAGATTTGAATTTTTAAACGTACAATGTTTAAATGAAAATGGAAACAAACTAAAATACAAAATAGCCAAGTACAGCTCAAAATTTCGTATTTAAAAACGGACTTGGGCAATTTTCTAACTATAAACTTTTACACCCACTTTTTATTACATTAAAAAGCGTATTCGTTTCAATACACACTTTATTAGTTAACAGACAAATGCAACCACAACTGTACAATCACAACCCAACTATCTCTGGATAGTCTGGATATCATCTATTTTCGTCCCTCGCTCAGGGTGGCAGGTAGGTATCTGAAGGGTAAGCCATCCTACAGAGGCGTACTCTCGTTACAAAACATTTCATGATAATAACGACTTTATTTAGTTTTCATGTGATCACCTTGTATATTAGATGATATAATTTGTTTACCTTTCTTGGTATATAAAATAATAATCATTACGTCGTGAAGTAATAGCTAATTATGTGTCAATAGTTGAAGGCTAGCTGCATTATTAATATATCAAATGAATTGTGAGGGGAAACTGAACGATACACACGTAAATTAGAAGGTAGAGGTGAAGAGAACCATCGGGATTTATAATCCCAACAATATGCAAAACATGTTACGTAATCTGAACAAGAGGAAATATTAATTTTAAAATAGCTACTGCATTTGGGTAATTTGCTACCTGTGTTACGATTATTATACAAAACGTATTATACCTTTGATTATTATGTACACACAATAATTTGTCTATACACTCAAGGATAATACTCTGGTTCGGAAAGTGGACAAATTCTTATATTGGGTATATAATTTTTTTTAAACCAATAATTTATATCAAAATATCACAATAACTTTCATTGCAATATTTGAACCAGCTTCTTAAAGTGAGATGAAACATTTCTGTTTTGAGACGAATCTATTTATACGTAACGTTCCCTATGTAATTACATTTATAGCCATTAAAATACTCGTATCTCGATCACACTGTAGAAAGTGATCTGAAAACAGTATTTTTCTGATACAGAAATTTGTCATTGTCAACCGAAGACCCTGGAGCACTGGAGCTTTTTTATTTTTTCGAGCTGAGAATGGGAAACTCATGTTCGAATGGATCCAGGACCTAAACAGTGTTGGACTCATCCCTAAGGGATGCCTACCAACCAAACCCACCTCAAACTCGCCTCGGAATCACTACCTTAGCATACTTCGAGGCGGGCGGCGTTCCCTCGCACACTCTCCGCTCACACCGTCGTATTCTCCCTACTATCACTCCTACCTCTCATGCCATATCGAGTCCTTCTCTCCCCCTAACCATGCTCTCTTCTACTCCACTCACCTCCATCCATTCCTCCTTCCCCCTAAACATTATCTCCACCATGTTCTCCCAGTACACCGCCTCCCCTAGTTTCCTCTCCAACTTCTTCCGCACTTCCTCGTTCCTCCAGCATCTAAACACATGCCCCACATCATCCTCCACTTCACACCTCTCGCACACTTCAGTCTCTCTTCCTCCAGGATCTCCCCTTTCCTGTCCGTTTTCTTCCCCCCCCCCTACAGTACTCTTAGCATTGAAGTCCCTTGCTACCATTCTCCTTATGATCCTCCTTTTCCCTTTTGATACCCTCAGATCGTCCTCTAATCCTGTCATGCTTCTCTCATATTGTTCCAGGCTGACAATTGGGCTTATATAGACACTGTACACCACCATCCGTTTCCTTTCCTCACTTCATCCGCCCTCAGTCAATCTCCCACCACTCTTATTCCTGCCTCTCCTGTATCATCCATAATCCATCCCTGCTTTCCCACATATCTAGCATTCACCTCGGATCCACACACCACATCCACTTCCCTCCTAAAAATCACTTCATCCAATATATCATGCGCTATCCTGCATTTACCTAAAAGTATCTGTAACACCCTCCATCCATCCCCTACATTCCTTCTTCCCGCGCACTGCTCTCCTCTTCCTCCTATTTGACCAGACTCGTCCTCTCTGAGGGGTCCAGAGGGTCCCTCCCATTTTTTTCTTCCTCTTTTCCATCGTCTTCATCTGCTCCCTTCCTTCCCCTACTACATTCTATCTCCCCTGACTTGTGTCCCCTTTCCCCACATACTCTATAAAGGAAAGCCTGCCGACAGGCCATGTGATCCTCGCTCTTACACAGCCATCACTTACTCCTCTCCTTGACTCCCTTCACCTTACAACCTGCTACTTTATGCCCCTTTATCCCACATCCAAAGCATCTTCCATCCTCTCTACTCTCTATAATACTTACCCTGTTCCACCCCAATCTAATCTTCGTTTTTCCCAATAAAACTACCGCATTTTCCCATTCCGCCCTCACCGCCGCCATTTTCATCCCGTTCCTCTCCCTTGCCACTTTAATCACCGTTGTCCCTTTCCCAATCAAATTATAAGGTACATGCATACCATTGGTATATTCAGGGATTAACCAATTTGTCAGTTGTACATTGAAGAGGAGGAATGCGAAGTAATTGCTCATTGGAGATATAAACTTCAAGGACCAGAAGGAACTTAGTGCAGCCTACAGGAAAAATACTCCAGGACAAAGAAAGGTAAAAAGATTATTACGACCTTCTTCAGAAATCTGATCTCAGGAGTTCTCACTGAACACTGCTCACTCTGTAAGAGGAGAAAAGTGGACAGTGGAACATGCAAATACCTGGAACAGGTCTGTTAGAGTCTGATCAGGTTACAAACCTAGCTCCAAAACGGATAATAGGCGATGTCAGAATTCTAGATCCTTTGGACTGAAATATAGATGTAGGGTATACACAAAAGATCTTATAGGTCGTAGTATGGTAAGCAGGATGTGTTATTAATAAGATTGTCAACTAGGGAATCGAATTTTAGAGGTCGGTAGAGGCGGCAAAATTTGAATAACCTACTGGCGGCAAATTTGCAAATAAGCCACTAGTGGTAAGGCCAATCGATCCTCTTGTAATCTAATCCCCAGTTACGTTTAATAATTGCAGTCAGTAAATATTGTGTTCATAAATATCTGCTTCATTAATATTTTTCCATAAATATCTGCAACAATTAAATTTTTATTAAAATCAATAAATCTCTAAAATGCCATACACTAGTAAATTTCACACGTGTAATTAAATTCCTAAGTATTTACATTTCCTGTTTAAAAAAACCAGTCCAATTAACAATATTTCTTGTCCCAGATTCTCCCGAGAGGTTAAAAGTCTTGCCGATTTTACGCCAGTAGTACACTCCAAGAAAACCAGTTATTTTCAGACAAAACAGTAATATAAATTCGAAGATCCACACCGTTTATCTTTAGTTAATAATGTACCTTACAATAATCTTAGCGGTACTACCGGTACTACTCGTCAATGTCACAAAAGCAAAAGTATACGATAGGTGCGAGCTTTCTAAAGATTTACAATACAAATACGAGTTCTCTAAAGAGCAAATATCCACGTGGATATGCATAGTGCAGCATGAATCACATTTTAATACATCTGCAATGAACCATGGTACCGGAGACCATGGTTTGTTCCAAATTTCACAGATTTACTGGTGCTCTACAAACAGTAAAGGTTATGCTTGCAATGCCAATTGTGCTTCGTTCAGAGATAACGATATTAGTGATGATGTGAAATGTGTTAAAAAAATTTATAAAGAACATACGAAAATTTCTGGAAACGGTTTTACCGCTTGGACTGTTTACGGACTATATTGCAAAGGAGATACTAGTAAATACTTGGAAGGTTGTCCAGATAATGAAATAGATCAGATCGTTACAGAAGAAAACGAAGAGCTGGATGAAGATGGATATAATTTTCCACCTTTACCAAAAGCTGCTCCAAAAATTTACAATCGGTGTAATCTAGCTGCGGAATTAAAAGAAATTCATAACGTACCAATGAGTGAGCTGGCCACTTGGGTGTGTATAGCTCAACACGAATCAAGCTTCAACACTTCAGCAGTTAATAAAGGCGGAGATCATGGTTTATTTCAAATATCCGAACTCTTTTGGTGTTCCACATTTAAAAAAGGAGGAGGATGTAGCGCTAAATGCTCTCAGTTTACTGATAATGACATAACAGACGATTTTAAATGTGCACGTACCATTTTTAACGAGCACACAGTTATTTCGGGTAATGGTTTTAATGCTTGGACAGTTTATCCAGAATTTTGTAACGGAGACAATAATAAATACATAGGAGGATGTCCTGGAATTGATAACACTTTACAAACAAAAAAACTCAGCAAACAATTAAATTTACTTCGACCTGTAGAAATTAATAAAGTATATCAACGTTGTGAACTAGCGCAAGAGCTAAGATTTATACATAAAGTACCGGAAAATCAAATTTCTACTTGGGTATGTATTGCTCAGCACGAATCTAATTTAAATACTTCAGCTCTTGGTAACGGAGATCATGGAATTTTTCAAATATCTGAGAAGTATTGGTGTTCTCAGTTTGGTAAAGGATCCGGATGTTACGCAAAATGTGAAGATTTTAGAGATGGTGATATAACTGATGATATCGCTTGTGCTCAAACAATATACTACGAGCATGTTGGTATTTCCGGAGATGGTTTCAATGCTTGGGCAGCATACGCGCCATTCTGCAGAGGAGATACTGAGCAGTATATCAAAGATTGTGTAAATTCAGAAGAAAACAATAGTATTGAAGAAACAATCCCAAACCTACAACTAAGTGTATCCAAAGTTAATGGCAACATCTTGCAGAAAACTGATACTTTAGTTCCGATCTCATCTTCTCCCTATTTTAATAGCATTGCAAATATAATAACAGAAGAAAAATATATGAACACTGCAAAACAATCTATCCCGACAAAAGTTACAAAATCGAGTCCTTCATTTAAAACGAATATATTACCAATAATTCCTGTAAAAACCTCAAGCTTTTCAGACGCTAAAACTTTCTCCAGTGATTCAAGAAATGGAAAATCTCTTGTACCAAAATCTAAGCAGCTTGAGTTCAGAACTGCAGAACCAAGTAGACCTAGACCTCCGTTTCCTCAAAGACCTAGTAGTCCATCTGAAAAACAAAGACCTCCAAGACCTCCCAGACCTCCAGTACCACCCAGACCTTCTGGAAATTTTGGACCAGCCAGACCTCCAGGAAATATTGTACCACCTAGACCTGCAGTAAATGGTAGACCGCCAAATCCACCCAGACCTTCAGGACCTCCACGGCCTACAGGCGCTTCCAGACCTACCACTCCTAGACCATTTAATTGGAACAATTTACCGGGAGTTATTTTTACTTTATGGCCTAGTTCTACTACAGGCCCTGTTTCAACTTCTGTGTACTCTACAAGCCCAAAGCCTCTACCAGGACCAAGTTTGGGAGTTGGTAGTGATTCAAATTTTGAAAGTAAATCACCGGATAGGAGCAATGTGAAGCGGGAACAACATTCTTATGAACCTAGTTTTCCCGGTTATTCCTATTTTAGAACAAATTCGGGTTTTAGATTGATACAATCTATTTAAATTTAGAGTTTCAGAGACTGATGTAAATAAATTAGTGTAAGGACTTTTGTCTATTTTTTTTAAAGGTGGGCCCGTTATGGTGTCCTTTCCACATTTATTGTATGGAGACTTGGAGTACCAAACTAGTGTTCAAGGAATGGAACCTGATAAAGCCAAGCATGAAACTTTTATAGTATTGGAACCGGTGAGTAAAAATAATCTTGCTACTAATTGAATTATTACAGTTTCCTGTAAAATTGTCGTATTTAGTAAAGCGTGTTACCAACAGATATCAAAGAATAAAAATATATTATTCTACGCTTTACAAACTAAGTTTTGAAAAATATTTTTCAGTGACCGTTCAACGAAGAAAAAACAACGACTTCCCATGCGCAGTACCTTGTACTGATGAGGCGCAATACGCCGAAACAGGTCTACAAGTTATGTTGTCCCTTCTAATTGCAAACCAGAATGGTTGGTTTAAATCTTGTAAATTTACCAACCCCGTTTGACTTAGAAGTGTAATTCAATGACTGTCGGGGTATGTAGCCCGGGAAGTAGTTGTTTCTTCTTCGTTGAACGGTCACTGTTTTTGAAAAATATTTTTCAAAATTCAGTTTGTAAATCGTAGAATAATATATTTTATTCTTTGATATCTGTTGCTGCTAATTTGTTTGTAAACATTTTCATTTAATTTGAATTGTGATTATCGAAAAATGCTTAAAATTCGTAACAAGGGGTTTCTTGATACGACAAATCCTGGCACAGTCAGTTTTTCGATAAAATCATTCGTTCACCTTCAAATAATGTCCGAAAATTTCCGAAAAAATGCATTTTCAACATAAAAGTCTTGTAAATACCACAAAAATATGAATTTTGAACTGAAATTTTAGGAGAGTTTTCTAAAAAGACCAGTATAATAGGAGAAAAACAATAACAATACTTGAAGGGTTTCCATTTTATACATAGTCAAAGTAAATATATTGAAAACTTAAAATATAGCAGATTCTGGAATAAAATATTACTCGTATCTTCTACAATTCAACAGTTAAAAGATAAACTTTCATTATTTGTCACATTACAATTAATTTCAGTTTAAAACCAACTAGACTCCGTTTCACATAAGAAGAAGCCACGTGAAGTTTGCCAAATGTCTTGCGCAGAAACCAAAATCGGTCTTGTTGTTGTCGTAACGACCGTTTCATGCCATTGGTGTTACATACGATGTTTCATGCCGTTAATTGACAGTATAAATATATTAACTATACCAAGTACTTTCGTATACCAGTGTCTATTGTTTGTGAAAATATCTAGAAAAGTTTCAAAGAATTCCCAAATATGTTTTATTTAAACTATACATATGATAAATACATTTTTAATATTCAAATTTTGTGTTAACCTACAAAATGTGAAAACGTTACGCTACTGATTTGAAGTCGAGTGTCAATTTTACAGTTCGCGCATACGACTGCAACTTCACGTGGGCTCTTCTTATGTGAAACGGAGTCTAACAATGACAGTAAAACATATTCTGATGTAGAGATGAAGTACCAATTAATAAATACAACAATTTTAATAATTATATACCTACTTTTAACCGTTACTAAATAAGTTTCATCACGATGAACGTTAATTGGATATACGAGTCTCCTTCAATTGAGTTTGGTACAATCAGCAATTATGGAATTCACAAAAACATCGAAAATCGAATTTTTTTTAGTAACATTGGGACCTTCAGCAAAACCCCTATTAATAAAATGTACATTTTTAAAAATTTAATAATGTCTCCGCTGTTTAATTAAATACTTTTTAACCAACAGATTAGTGGTACGCCATTGTACGCTACACAAAGGATACAATTTAATATGTTCATAAGACCTATTGAAGCTTTAGAAAATTTGGCCAATGTCAGCAAAGCTTTGATGCCACTTCTTTGGATCGAAGAGGTTTGTATAACATAAATTAATACTAATTCATCAGTTATTAGGTTTGTTCCAACTGACATTTAGGAACCGTTCTGGAATCGTATCGAGTACTGTGTAGTGCGTAGGGCTTCACACGAGACGAAAGTATGCGAGAGTATCAAAAATCTCGTCTCGATCTCGTCAATTCCGAAGAAATTGAGTCTCGTTCAAGTCTCGTCTCATTACCGGTTGTCTCGTCTCGTTCAAGTCTCGGTCTCGTCTCGTTACCGTCTCGTCTCGCTTAATTCTAAATATTAATAATAAAATCCATAAATAATTTTTTAAAACCATATTTATAACGTTATTATACAAAATTATTTTTACATATACATACATTTTTAAATTTTACTCTCTCTTGATTTTATCTATTAAATTACACCAAGAATTTAAACGCTTGCATCACATCATCTTTCAATGAGGTCATAATCATACCTGCAGATGTAGCCATTATACTAAATAAATCCTTGGCCATCTTGGAAAGTGTATGAAAAACCTTTTCATGTACTTTCCACCACTCTAAAATATTTTGTTTTTCATGTGCTCTTTCTAATATTAAATATTCTTTAAATTCAGCTTTCCAATGTTTCGAAGATTCTATCGATGTTTTATAAAGATTATTAATGTCGATACACTTTTCAATAGAATTGTCATCACTTTCAATGACTACCTTCTCAGTTGGTTGATCATTGAAAGTGTTTTTAGCATATTCCTTCTAAAATTTTTCGAAACACTCTTCATTTCTTTACCCTAATCGGTTTTGTTTAATATTTCAACGTTATGCCGAGGATGCAAAATTAAACTAAATACGGAATTTTAAGAATATTACAAAATGTTTATATGGAAATAAAGTACAAAAAATGCCTAAATACGGAATTCAACGAATATTAACAAAATTATTGAACCGGTTACCTGGAAATTCATTCACAACAATTATTCCTGACCTATCTTCTAGGTAGATAAGTTTAATAAGGGAGAGTGGTTGATATATATTTGGTCGTTAAGAAGATTACCAGAATTTTTTTTATTCATCTCAAGAGCTTCTAAAAGATTTAATTTAAAGGCGCGAAAACTTGCGCGAACAAAACCTAGAACGATTCTAGCGCCAGTTGGAACGAATTAAATTATTACATTCCGCATATCATGGAGAATATGTTTTGTTCTATTGGAATTTCCTTTTGCTCGTTGATGACTTCTGAATGATTCTTTCACCTTTGGAGCCAATTTATCACATCTAGCACAAAGAAAAGCTCTTTCATTTAAATGGTCAGCCAATGGTAGATGTTGATTAGCTAAAGGGGAATACTTTTACTGTTGATAATGTATTTCTTCAGTTGGCTTCACTATGGAAACTCGCCGTTTGGTCATTTAGATCCGAATTAGAAACGACCTTCACCATACACTGCTCCGTATTTACCTCCTTCTCTAGCGCAGTCTCTTTCATCCGGCCCGCGCAGCTGCAATACTGCATCCTCTTCCATTCCGTTGTCGCATCAAAATTTCACAGTGTGACCGTAGCCTAAGCTCTTTTATCATTGCCAGGATTTTAATCAATTATTATTGTTGTGAAATAATAAATACTTTTATTTTTTTCAGAGTGTGTTAATCGGCGACCAATACATTGATATGATGAACTCGCAACTTTTCCATACCATGAATATAATCAACATCGTCACATGGACCGTCTTAATAATTGGAGCTGCATGTTTGATCATCACAATTCTAGTAGTAATCTACAGACAAGCTCCTTGATCCATCCAGGAGAAGCCATTTCCTTTTGTTAATTGAATGACACATCATGCACATTACAAACCATACCGGTGTTGCCACAATGTGATGAAGCAAAGAAACAAATCTATCAAGGTATAGATTAATTAGCCTGGTATAAATATACTGTTATTAATGTTCTTCAAGAAGGGGAAGGGAAAATATCACTCCTTCTATTAACCTATTACCCTGCCCCTTCTTAGTATTGAAAATATGGACAAACATACTAACTACTCCTTATGTGGGTTGCCTAACAGTATATTTATACAGACTAAAGAATTTATACCTTGATAGATTTGTTTCTTTGCTTCATGTGGCAACATCGGATTTGGGCGGATTAGCCTTTTGTCACATTACAAGTGAATTTATAATAAGTAGGTCACGGTTTTATTTGATCTACAAAAGTCTGATACTATTTTAGTACTTAGTATGAACTTTAGTGCAAAGTTGTGTTTGTTTGGAGTGTATTATGTGTAGGAAAATATTAGTGCACATTTTTTCTCTTTAGAATAAGATCGGAGTTGGACTTGGAATTCAGACAAATAAATATTGTTTGGTAGATATAGGTGGGAAAATTGGATACTGGGTGTATACTGGATCGTACATATTTAGGGTAAAAAAATGTATAGGTACTGTCAGTTAATATTTGTTCAGTCTGACATATTGGAGGATAGCACTCCTGATCCTGTCCCTTCTCTAGTCTTGCACCCGTCAGGTCTCACCTCTGACTAATGTCAGTTCGCTTGGGTCTTGTCAGCAGTTCTGTTTTTGACTGAGAACAGTTCTAATATCGACATATCATTTGCTAGATCTTTCTTTCTTCGCATTCTTTTTCTATTGAACTTACCAGTCGTTTCCAGTCTCAAAATAACTTTGTCGTTTTCAATATTTTTCATTATATTATATCTATTTTAGTGTCTGCTGTTTTCCGTTTTTGTACAAGGGTGTCTTTTAGTTTGGGTACATCCTATACATACATTTCCCTTTATTATCTGCTTAGGTTAGGTGAGGATGTAATGCAGCAAGAATTTTTAAAAAAATCAATATTTTAAGTCCTAGTTTATGGACGAATTTGAAATCGCACATGTCTGATACTTATAATTTGATCACTTTATTGTTTTATTATTTTAAATATATATTGTTGATGGTAAAATGTTTTTGTTTTGTTTTTTCAATCTTCCTGAAACGTCTTGCGACATTTTTCAAAATGTTTATTCGGAAAATAAAGAATTTATTCCATATTCTATGTACACACTGTATGTATCATTGGGTTGGCTCGAATATTCATTCCACTAGTGCAGTCATGTATTATTAGTCAAAATAGGGAAGTTTTCTCTAAGTGGTAGGGAAGGTGGGGCAGCCTCATACAGTTTTTATATTTTGTCTTATACACTGTGTTCATTTGAAAAGGACCCACCCTTAATATTTCAAAAATGGGGCATATTAGAAGGAAATGCCGAAACACGTCAACTTTTAACTTTTTGGCGCTAATGTCATAAACGTCAGATTCTCCCCCTCCCTACTGGAGACACCCCTTACATTTTTTCAAATGGCATTAGGTATCAAGTCACACCTCATTTAAAATGTACCCCACATGCGGGGCACTCTCAGGCTATGGGGCAGATTCATATATGTGAAAAAATACACAAATTGAGCTTGAAATGTTTAATTATTTATCAAAATTAAAATATCAAAATACGTCTTCGAAAACAAAAGGAATTAGTCTCTATGAACACACAATACTAAGTAATAACCAAATAATACTAAGTAAAAAAAAAGAGAATAACCTAAATGTAGGTATAGTGTATTTTTATCATATTGATAGCTGAAGAGCTCATTATAAATTCAAAAACGTGTCTGAAACACTTCAGGGCGATTCAAAGAATTAAACAGAATTGTAAGTGCTTCTTCATGTAAATAAGTGTTCAGTTAGCAACTTTCGCTAGATTCTTCCTGTATAGTGAACCGTAGGTAGCGAGGACAATAGAACCCTAATACCATTACCATTCAAATATATATAGAAGTGATAAATTTGCCGTGACAGTGCACTGTAGTTGGGTAAGAATAAGATCCTATTAGGTATTTTATTATAGATGTATTTTATTACAATATTTATTTTATTACAATATTTATTTTATTTATATAAGTAGCACAGATATTTCTATAATTTACTTCTGCTTATTGATGGTAAGTCATCATTTTGACTACTTAAGTCTAATTGGAATTTCATTATTAAAATAAAAGGAGTTACTGTCCATATTTATTCGCTCTTGGAGAATTGAGATATAATTGATTTATTTTATCCTGCCTAAATTCCAATGTCCGCCTATGGTTTATTGCGGTTTTAGGGTCTTACCTGAAATCGTGCTATCAATATGATAAAAATATATTATAGTTTTTCTTTTTATGGCACTGAAGGAACTTAGTCTTTCTGATCAGTCATATCAGTATTTAAATATCTAAGTCCTATTGTTTAATTCTTATTTAGTAGTAGTATCAATAATATCATACAGTATGAATGTACCTCGCTTACTGCTGTATGAACCTACCCCATCACAAGAAAATGGAATAAAAATATTCCTAAAAAAAACATACCTATATATCATTATTGACCTATCAAGTCACAAACTTAACCCTATTATCTTTTAAATAAAATAGTACTGAATAATCTAGAAAACAGCTTTTATCAATAAAAAGATGTTCAAATTGAGGTAAAAAATTACTTAAGCGTGGCCGAATCACTTTTCTTGTCACCTCGTCGCGAGTTTCGTTTATGAAGGTGCCCCTCGTATAAATCTTCCCCACTTCCCCCTATTAATAAAGTTTGGTAGATAAACCCATTATCAACTTTTTGTGGTAATTCAGATCAACATAAAAAGCCGAATCAGCGATTTGACACAGCTAGTGATCAAAACTAAATAGGTAAGTTATATTTTTATAAAAACTCTATAAACATTTGTTTAAATAAAATTGCAAAATTATTTTTTAACTGTTTAATGTCCAACAAGAAATATAAGAGTATCATATCATGAAAAAAAAATTTTAAATTATAATATTGTGGGAAAGTGGAGTCGAAGTGGGAGTCGAAGATGTCCAGCAAGGGGTCTATGTCAGCGAGAAAAAAATTGGGGGTAAATATGAAAAGAAAATGGGTTTTTCACGCTATACTTCACTACAATTCGAAATTTAAATCTTTCAAAGCAAGTAGCTGTCAAAAGTACATTTTTTAATGAATTTGCAAAAATACACTATATCAGGTAACCAGATGGTCCACGAGACAAAAAAGTTTGGGCACCTCTGGTCTACAGTAAAACAACAGTGTGAAGATAATTTTTTAAATTTAAACAACAAATGGAATAATGCTTGTAATAACTTGTACAAAATCGTAACTAATTCCGTTATGGTTGAACTTTGAAAGATCCTTATACTCTCAGATAGTCCCCAGATCAGAACTAGACTGGTCTGGGACTGTCTCCAAAAATAGAGTAACTCTTAAGTGGGTCCCGGGGCCCGAAGGTATTGTAGGCAAAGCTAGGGTCTGAAACCTCTGACTGGTGGTGCTGAACCAATCAATAAATCATCTAGTTATGGTACTTTTCATCTGAACACCATACGAAAAATTAGGTCTGAGCTAGTCAAGAATTGTTGAGAGTAAATAATTATTAATTTTGTTCTAGATGTTAGCAATGTTTTTGAAAATATTTTGCTTATTTTTAATATTTTATGCAATAAATGCCAAGAAATTCGATAGATGTGATCTGGCAAAACAGCTAAAGACCAAATATAATTTCCCCAGAAACGAAATATCACGTTGGATTTGTATTGGTAAGTCGGAAAAACAATATTATAAATATGAAACAAAAATAAGAGTTTTTTTTGTAGTTCAACACGAATCCAATTTCAACACAAAAGCCTTCAACAAAAACACGAAGGATTATGGATTATTTCAAATTAGCCAACAGTATTGGTGTGATCCAGTTTTGAAGGCTAAGCGAGCTGGTTGCGGTACTAAATGCTCGAAATTCAGAGATGACAATATTGATGACGATGTAAAATGCGTGAAGAAAATCTATGACGAATTTAAAAGATTGACTGGTAATGGGTTCAAAGCTTGGACTACTTACAACGCTTATTGTAAAGGAAATACTGACAAGTACATAGCAAAATGTAAAATATAATTTTTTTTGTGCAAAAAATATTATTTTGGAAATAAATTTAATTTATTTTATTAGTAGTTTCCTTGGTGCATCTGGCATAGCATACTTAAAAATGGGACAGGTTTTTTTCAAATAATCTTTGAGTATACTTCGCCCTTAATATAAAATATCTACTCAAATTTTAATATTTTATTTTATTTTAATATAAAGAATTATTATTGTTCAATTATTCATATTATTATTATTTTATATTCCATCCACAATAGTTATTATTTTAATTTTAATTTTCAAAAAATATCCAAAATATTATTAATTTCTGTGAATTTGTCTCGGAATCAAATAATTTAATATTAATTTAAATTTCAACTAATTAAAATTTACTTCGCTCGTTCTTCTTCCTCTCTCCACAATTTTAACTTTTGATACCAAAATTTGTTGCAAAAAAATATTATTTTGGAAATAAATTCAATTTATTTTATTAGTAGTTTCATTGGGGCATCTGGCATGGCATACTTAAAAATGGGACAGGTTTTTTTCAAATAATCTTTGAGTATACTTCGCACTTAATATAAAATATCTACTCAAATTTTAATATTTTATTTTATTTTAATATGAAGAATTATTATTGTTCAATTATTCATATTATTATTATTTTATATTCCGTCCACATTGGTTATTATTTTAATTTTAATTTTCAAAAAATATCCAAAATATTATTAATTTCTGTGAATTTGTCTCGGAATCAAATAATTTAAGATTAATTTAAATTTCAATTAATTAAAATTTACTTCCCTCGTTCTTCTTCCTCTCTCCACAATTTTAACTTTTGATACCAAAATTTGTTGCAAAAAATATTATTTTGGAAATAAATTCAATTTATTTTATTATTAGTTTCCTTGGTGCATCTGGCATAGCATACTTAAAAGTGGGACAGGTTTTTTTCAAATAATCTTTGAGTATAGTTCGCACTTAATATAAAATATCTACTCAAATTTTAATATGAAAAATTATTATTGTTCAATTATTCTTATTATTTTATATTCCCCCCACAATATTTATTATTTTAATTTTCAAAAAATATCCAAAATATTATGAATTTCTGTGAATTTGTCTCGGAATCAAATAATTTAAGATTAATTTAAATTTCAATTAATTAAAATTTACTTCCCTCGTTCTTCTTCCTCTCTCCACAATTTTAACTTTTGATACCAAAATTTGTTGCAAAAAATATTATTTTGGAAATAAATTCAATTTATTTTATTAGTAGTTTCCTTGGTGCATCTGGCATAGCATACATAAAAGTGGGACAGGGTTTTTTCAAATAATCTTTGAGTAAAGTTCGCTCTTAATATAAAATATCTACTCAAATTTTAATATGAAAAATTATTATTGTTCAATTATTCTTATTATTTTATATTCCCCCCACAATAGTTATTATTTTAATTTTAATTTTCAAAAAATATCCAAAATATTATTAATTTCTGTGAATTTGTCTCGGAATCAAATAATTTAAGATTAATTTAAATTTCAACTAATTAAAATTTACTTCCCTCGTTCTTCTTCCTTTCTCCACAATTTTAACTTTTGATACCAAAAATTTGTTGCAAAAAATATTATTTTGGAAATAAATTCAATTTATTTTATTATTAGTTTCCTTGGTGCATCTGGCATAGCATACTTAAAAGTGGGACAGGTTTTTTTCAAATAATCTTTGAGTATAGTTCGCACTTAATATAAAATATCTACTCAAATTTTAATATGAAAAATTATTATTGTTCAATTATTCTTATTATTTTATATTCCCCCCACAATATTTATTATTTTAATTTTCAAAAAATATCCAAAATATTATGAATTTCTGTGAATTTGTCTCGGAATCAAATAATTTAAGATTAATTTAAATTTCAATTAATTAAAATTTACTTCCCTCGTTCTTCTTCCTCTCTCCACAATTTTAACTTTTGATACCAAAATTTGTTGCAAAAAATATTATTTTGGAAATAAATTCAATTTATTTTATTAGTAGTTTCCTTGGTGCATCTGGCATAGCATACATAAAAGTGGGACAGGGTTTTTTCAAATAATCTTTGAGTAAAGTTCGCTCTTAATATAAAATATCTACTCAAATTTTAATATGAAAAATTATTATTGTTCAATTATTCTTATTATTTTATATTCCCCCCACAATAGTTATTATTTTAATTTTAATTTTCAAAAAATATCCAAAATATTATTAATTTCTGTGAATTTGTCTCGGAATCAAATAATTTAAGATTAATTTAAATTTCAACTAATTAAAATTTACTTCCCTCGTTCTTCTTCCTTTCTCCACAATTTTAACTTTTGATACCAAAATTTGTTGCAAAAATATTATTTTGGAAATAGATTTAATTTATTTTATTAGTAGTTTCCTTGGTGCATCTGGCATAGCATACTGAAAAGTGGGACAGGTTTTTTTCAAATAATCTTTGAGTAAAGTTCGCACTTAATATGAAATATCTACTCAAATTTTAATATGAAAAATTATTATTGTTCAATTATTCTTATTATTTTATATTCCCCCCACAACAGTTATTATTTTAATTTTAATTTTCAAAAAATATCCAAAATATTATTAATTTCTGTGAATTTGTCTCGGAATCAAATAATTTAAGATTAATTTAAATTTCAATTTACTTCCCTAGTTCTTCTTCCTCTCTCCACAATTTTAACTTTTGATACCAAAATTTGTTGCAAAAAATATTATTTTGGAAATAAATTTAATTTATTTTATTAGTAATTTCCTTGGGGCATCTGGCATGGCATACTTAAAAGTGGGACAGGCTTTTTTCAAATAATCTTTGAGTATAGTTCGCACTTAATATAAAATATCTACTCAAATTTTAATATGAAAAATTATTATTGTTCAATTATTCTTATTATTTTATATCCCCCCCCCCCAATAGTTATTATTTTAATTTTAATTTTCAAAAAATATCCAAAATATTATTAATTTCTGTGAATTTGTCTCGGAATCAAATAATTTAAGATTAATTTAAATTTCAATTAATTAAAATTTACTTCCCTTGTTCTTCTTCCTCTCTCCACAATTTTAACTTTTGATACCAAAATTTGTTGCAAAATATATTATTTTGGGAATAAATTTAAATTTCCAAAAATGTCCAAAATATGATTAATTTCGATGAATTTGTTCTGGAATCAAATAATTTAAGATTAATTTAAATTTCAAATAATTAAAATTTACTTCCCTCATTCTTCTTCCTCTCTCCACAATTTTAACTTTTGATACCATGAAGCTCCTTGTCAATTGATCTTATTTTTTTTTATTCTGATGAAAATATTTAAAAATTGAATTGGGTTTCTACCATTTTGTATTCTCCATATTGCTAATTCCATATTTCTATTTACAATTTTGATTTATTTCATTTATATTTCTGTTAGAAAAATTTTTCTTAGTTTTCTTATTTATCTCGCAACGCCCTTCAATTTTTTTTAGATATTCCTTCTTTTCAAATTAAAATTTTTCAATTGATTTATCCTAAATTTGACATGCGTTAACATTTGGATTTGCCTTTATCTTCTTTTTTAAATAATTGACAAATAACTTTATTATCCATCTTATCTAATAGATGCTAATTGCATACAAATATTTATTATTATAGTGACACATTGATATATATAAAAAAAACATTTATTCTTAAATTTAATATTTATACACTACATAGTCCAGTCAACAAGTTAAAAATGGTGAAAAATAGAGATTCTGCTCCTATAAAAAAATTATTATAAATATTGAAATTGTTTATACTTTTATGACGTGATCTTGTTAAGTATGTAGGAAGGACTTCAAGAAGCGATACATTTTTACGATAATTATTAAAACATTTTTTAAGTTTTTTAAATTTTTTTTTAAGTAACAATTGCCTAACTTGTTGCAAAGTTAACTGTAAGAATTTTTTCCAACGGCAATGAATTGTTTGAGGTGTTCAGAATACAATTTTTAAATTAACAATTAATACCGAAAAAAAATTATTTAATGTGACCTGTTGAATTAAAATAATTAATAATGGAGATAGAGCTCCGGGCAAGGGCGTCGATATGGAGGGGGAGTAATGGGGCTAATTACCACTCCCCCCTCCCCAAAAATAATAAATAATAAATTATTATATTTTTCAATTAATTTTAATAATTAACATGTGCAAGTCCGATATAGCTGCATCACACAACATAATATTGTTTCCAAAACTATCCTTAGTGGGAGGAGGGAGTCTCTTATCTTACATTATAAAAACAATCAAAAATAAGTTCATCATTAATTATTAATGATATAATTTGTATATTAATGATTAATATACAAATTTACATAAATTATAGTAAAATATCAATACGTCGAGATTGGAGATCAAAAACTTCGTCTTCCAGAATCGGAACATCTGGATGTATGTATGTAGAATTTCGCAAATAATGTTTTAGAAATTTTAGGGAAGAAAATGACCTTTCACAAGAACATGTGGTCACTGGTAAAGTTGCTATTATGATTAAAAGTGGGAAATTGTGGGAAACAAATTTTTATTGCATCTTTCCCAAGCTTCTCGCATTTTGTGGCTTTTCTGGCAAGATTAACAGTTTTAATTTGTGCTAGGCGTCCGTCTCGGGAGGGGGGGTTTAACCCCTAAAACCCCCCTCTCGCTGCGCCACTGGGCATTAGCATTGCTACATATCCATAGGGACATAGATTTAAATTTAGATGCTGTATTAGAGAGATTTACAAAAATGAAAAAGAGGCATTTAGATTTGATTTTTTTAATTTAATAAAGTTTCTTTTTCCTGTTTGTCTTATAAGTACTTGTCAAAAAGCATTAGTGTTGTTATTTATTTGTAAAAGACGTTTATGATGTTTTTTCATTAGTGACTTGTTTGTCCAAAGAAGTTGTTTATTATTTGTGAGATAGGTAAAGGCGGTGACATAATTGAAAAATTTATAGAATAGGATATAAGATTTAAGACTTAAAGAATAAGAAATAAGAGTAACAAGACAGAATATAAAATTCCACCAAACATATTACTGTAAAGGCGTGGCTTAAACGTTCCGCGGTTTTTGCACTTTTTCTAACCTAATTTCTTCTATTTACAATATTACAATTTACACTTCCAAAATAGGCACCAAGAATACCAAGATTATTTATTTTGATATAAAAGATTTTTAATTTATGTAAAACCATATGTTGAAACTACACGTTCAACAATTTGTATATTTATATTTTAGTTCCTTTGTATATTCATGTAGAGTTATATTTTAGTCCTTTTATTTTTATTTGAAATTCCTACCGGCGCGCCACTGCCTCCAAAACACGTCTACGTTAGTTCGTTTTGTTTTCTTTTCCCTGGCGGCTGACCGGCGCCTTGCAATATTTACTATTATTCTTCGGCAGTTGAAGTAGGCGTGACCAAACGCACCTAAATGCATTATCTCCCAGGTTTTTACGAGGCTAGCTCAGCTATGTTGAGTTTCCAACCCGATCGGTCTCCCAGCTAAGACCTACCTCTCCTTTACCGGTATAAAACCGATATTTTCAGACCAAATGGGTCAAGTTTCATAGTAATTAATTTAATTCCTTTATTTCCTGCATAATAAGTGCAATTTTCTATAAAGTTAAAGTTTGCATAATGATTCAGCCCAAAGCAAAGTTACATTTTAAGTGAATAGTGCCTTGAAAACCACAAAGGAAAGAGTAATAACTATTTCATACTGAAAGGCTTGTATATATTCATCGTTCCATCTGTATGTATTTTCGACGTTGAAGTTTATTGAATTGTTAACGAAATACAGTTATTATTTATGCGAGAGAACGAGTCATCCTATAGAATTCCAGTCCACTAAATCGAAGACATCCTATTTTTTAGGACAGCATAAAATTTGTTGTCATTTCAACTGATGTGGCATCAACGGCAGCGTACGTATGAAAATTTTCCATTTTTGAATTTTACAATTATAACAAACAAATAACAAAAATAAGTTCCATATGTCATAAGTCAAGTCCTATATTCCGATTGGTTGAATCTTGAAATCAACAAGTCGGTTTTTTTTTCTTATAACATAAATTTTGATTCTGTTTTGCCGCATTAGAAAGCACTGGTCCATTCCTTAAAACCCATCTCTTAAATTTTAAATCTTATTTCTTAAATACTAAGTTTTAAATTGTGTTTCATCCTTAATACATAATATAATAGACGTCTATGGCTGTTTGATTTGTTTGTCCAAAGAAGTTTAGTTTTGTTTCTAATTTTAATATATTATTTATGGCTCTCTACAATAGGATTTTTTTTATTACCTAAACCAAAAAGCCTTAACCCTCCCAAAAAAAAATATTATCGTCGCCCCTGGTTCCGAGAGAGCTATCACACATATTTTTGGAGCAGTATCTCTATTTTTAACCATTTTTTACCATTTTAACCATTTTTAACCATTTTTAACCATTTTTAACCATTTTCAACCATTTTCAACCATTTTCAACCATTTTCAACCATTTTTAACCATTTTTAACCATTTTTAATCATTTTTAACCATTTTTAACCATTTTTAACCATTTTTAACCATTTTTAACCATTTTTAACCATTTTTAACCATTTTTAACCATTTTTAACCATTTTTAACCATTTTTAACCATTTTTAACCATTTTTAACCATTTTTAACCATTTTTAACCATTTTTAACCATTTTTAACCATTTTTAACCGTTTTTAACCATTATTAACCGTTTTTAACCATTTTATACCATTTTTAACCATTTCTAACCATTATCAACCATTTTTAACCATTATTAACCGTTTTTAACCGTTTTTAACCATTTTTAACCATTTTTAACCATTTTTAACCATTTTTAACCATTTTTAACCATTTTTAACCATTTTTAACCATTTTTAACCATTTTTAACCATTTTTAACCATTTTTAACCATTTTTAACCATTTTTAACCATTTTTAACCATTTTTAACCATTTTTAACCATTTTTAACCATTTTTAACCATTTTTACCATTTTTAACCGTTTTTAACCATTTTTAACCATTTTAACTTGTTGATACTTAATCTTACAGAATATATACTTAATTTCACAACATAACTAAGAAAAGGTATTCTCACAATCAAGATGGAAACCCACATTTTTACCGACTTAATCGGTTTTTTAAAGTATAAATAAATAACTGATAAACTTTAAAGGAATTAATCTCGGTGATATAATGGGGAAATTTTTGAAATTTCATAATTAAACCACCAAAGACATATTTCCACAATTAAAAATTTATATTTAAATACAGATACTCGTTATCAACCAATGTGGTGATTCTTTAGATAAATAATATATATTATTATAAAAGTTAAAATGAATCATTTCAAGAGAAATAATCCGAGTGCTACAAGTTTTCCTGGTAAGTATTTTCATGTTATGTACAGTCCTGCTCAAAATTATTCCATATTAGAAAAATATGGTTTCCAGATCAAATTTGTTTTATTTCAGGCCATCTAAAAATACCCAAAAAAATATAAGTACAATTTTGGACGGAAATCCTACTAGAGCATCTTTTTTAATTCAAATAAAGTTATTGATGGAAAAATTAATTAATAGTACAAAAATATGACCATCACCACAAAACTTTAAAAATACTACGCTCCTTCAATGGCTTTACCAAAATAGATTTTGGGAACCGATTGAACAACAAATTTGTTCTTCTTCTCCTTTATTGGTTAATACCTATGAGGTTAATTTGCCCAGCATACCAGGAGCAAACGAATATCAGTTTCTTCAATATTTAAGCTTAAACATTTTATTAAATTTCAATTTTCTTATATTTAGGTGTGACCGACCTGGCGGCCAAGGCTGTAATCAACCATGTTGGACTTTCTTAGACGACTACCTATACGATGATGTCCAGTGCGTCAAGCAAATTTACAATGAATTTCGTCGTATTGCAAACGATGGATTTAAAGCTTGGGCAACTTATGACCTCTACTGCAGGGGTAATACTGAGAGCTACATTCAATATTGTGGATTGTAAAGTATGTTTGGAAATAAAATAACCTTGGTTATTATCTTGTAAAGCACACTATGCCGCTGTTTGCCAATTGGCATGGCCAGTAGACGCGACCGTTGGCACGTGCCAATAAGCCAGCCGAGTGCCAATGAAAATCGCTGAAGTGCCGGTCTCCTTCAAAGGAAGCCAGTGAGAACGGAGAGTGGGGACGTGCCAACCACTGGCCTCTCGCGGCTTCAGTTGTGATTCAGACTGTCTGCCAGATAGCACGTTCTTACAGTCGCTGGCTTTGCCAACGGCAAATCGCGGCATAATGTGGATGCGCCATAAGGCATTGCAGTAGCAAAGTCGTTAACAAAGATTACAAAAAAAATATGAATAGATGTCAAAGATATTAGTTTAATACTATTATAACGCCTTACAAAGTTTTTGAAAAATATTTTTCAAAGAACAGAGACCGTTCACTAAGAAGCACAACTACTTCTCGGGCTATATGCCCCGACAGACATTGAATTACACTGCTTAAAACGGTCCCGTTATTGAAAAAAAAATCGAGCCGTAAATATGATTTATGAGTACGGCGTCCGCTTGCAACAACAACAAGAACAAGAACACCTTCGAGTGAAATATTTTATATTTTTTTTGTAATCTTTGTCGTTAATCCGATATCAATAGGGCAGTATCGTACCCGTTTCTTCGAAAAGAGAAAAGATAATGCCTAATAGTATGATTATTTTACAACTGAAATATTTGGCTGGTAAAATAATATTTGAGACTAATTTTTTTATTTATTTAATTATTCTATTATTTATTTTATCATTAAATTTAAAATTTAAAGGCATTCTACAAATTATTTTTTCAAGAAAACTAAAATAGATGGAATTTAGAATTTATAAGAGGTGTTCAAATTTTCTTCCGTTTTGATTTACACTTGCTCGCTGTTCAATTCTATCTTTCATATTTTGTTATGTAATAACTTCGTCTTTGTATACAGTGTCTTTAATAAGTATATACTAGACGAGCTGTAAGTGAAATTAAAAAATTCTTTTGCTGCAAAATAATTGGAACATAATGTTCAAAACGATACGTCACGGAGCGTATATTAAGTATTTGCAATGTTTTGAATACTGCATTTTAATTAGAATGATTACAATGCTGCAGGCACACATCCTGTCTCTTGCTAATCTCTTCATTTCATCTAGAGTTTTTCCTTTCCAAGCCCCAGACAAAGGATGTAACGAACCCTGCTCTAGCTTCAGGGATGACAATATTGATGACGATGTAGTCTGCATCAAGAAAATTTACGAGGAATTTCAAAGATCCAAGAAAAATGGGTTTGAGGCGTGGACAACGTACGATGCATACTGCAAAACAGATACAAGCAGTTACATCAGTGACTGTGGGTTATAAAAGACAATTAGTCTTTAAAATAAATATATTGACATGTATCATGTATTTAATAGTATTTATTCTATACATACCACAAATTTTCTTGTAACTAAAGAGTTAGGGATACATACTTCAAAACTCACTATTCGTCCAATAAGATTAGATTAAATTGGGGGTAACAAATGTGGGGTTGCAGTGGGGAATTGTGACCATTTTTCAAAATTATTGACTAATTTTGATAGTTTTTGACAATTATCGACCATTTTTCAAAATTTTAACAATTTTCGATAATTATTGACCAATTCTGACAGTTTTTGACAATTTTCCACCATTTTTGATAGTTTTTGACAATTATTGACCATTTTTGACAATTTTTGAGAATGTTTGACCATTTTTCAGAATTTCTGACAATTATCGACCATTTTTCAAAATTTTAACAATTAATGACAAATTTTTAACAATTATTGACCATTTTTGAGAGTTTTTGACAAAAATTGTCCATTTTTAACAGTTTTTGACAATAATTAACAATTATTGTCCATATTTCAAAATTTTTGACAATTTTCATATAATTTTATTTGATTTTTAATCTGAATCATTGTTAAATATTCACCAATTGAGTTAATTCGGAGGACGTAGGGATATGACCCCCGATTATTGACTATTTCTCAAATTTTTCATAATTTTTGAGCATTTTTCAAAATGATGACAATTTTTAACCATTTTTGACAGTTTTTGACAATAATTGTCCATTTTTAACAGGTTTTAACAATAATTGACATTTTTTAACCATTTTTGATAGTTTTTGACCATTTTTGACAATTTTTCAAAATTATTGACCATTTTTGATCATTATTGACAATTGTTGACAATTATGGACCATTTTTCAAAAATTTCGACTATTTTTGACAATTATTGACCATTTTTGACCATATTTCAAAATTTTTGGCAATTTTTCAAAAACTATAACAATTTTTGACAATTATCAACTATTTTTCAAAATTTTGATAACTTTTAACAATAATTGTCCATTCTTGACCATTTTTAACAATTTTTCAAAATTTTTGACCATTTTACAAAATTATTGACCATTTTTGATAGTTTTTGACAATTATCGACCATTTTTTAAAATTTTAACAATTTTTGACAATTATTGATCAATATTGACAGTTTTTAAAAATAATTGACAATTTTTAACCATTTTTGATAGTTTTTGACCATGGTCAGTTTTGACAATAATTGTCAATTTTTGACAATTATCGACCATTTTTGACAATTTTTAACAATTTTTCAAAATTTTTGACCATTTTACAAAATTATTGACCATTTTCGATAGTTTTTGACAATTATCGACCATTTTTAAAAATTTTAACAATTTTTGACAATTATTGACCAATTTTGACAGTTTTTAAAAATAATTGACAATTTTTAACCATTTTTGATAGTTTTTGACCATTTTTGACAATTTTTCAAAATTTTAGACCATTTTTCAAAATTATTGACCATTTTTGATAATTATTGACAATTATGGACCATTTTTTCAAATTTTTGACAATTATTGACCATATTTCAAAAACTCTTACAATTTTTGACAATTATCAAGTATTTTTCAAAATTTTGACAATTTTCAACAATAATTGTCCATTCTTGATAGTTTTTGACAATTATTGGCCATTTTTTCAAAAATTTTAACAATTTTTCAAAATTATTGGCCATTTTTTCAAAAATTTTAACAATTTTTCAAAAGTATTGGCCATTTTTGATGGTTTTTGACAATTATCGACCATTTTTCAAAATTTTAACAATTTTTGACCAGTTTTGACAATAATTGTTAATTTTTGACAGTTTTTGACCATTTTTGATGGTTTTTGACAATTATTGACCATTTTTGACAATTTTTGAAATTTTTTGACCATTTTTCAAAATTTTTGACAATTGACCATATTTCAAAATTTTTGACAATTGACCATTTTTTAAAATTATCGGCCATTTTTCAAAATATTAACAATTATTGAAAATTTTTGACAATTTTTGACAGTTTTCGACAAAAATTGCCCCATTTTAACAGTTTTTGACAAAAATTGCCCATTTTTAACAGTTTTTGACAATAATTGATAATTATTGACCATTTTTGACCATATTTCAAAATTTTTGACCATTTTAGACCATATTTCAAAATGTTTGACTATTTTCATATAATTTTATTTGATTTTTAATCTGATAAATTGTAAAATATTCATCAATTGAGTTAATTCGGAGGGCGTGGTTTGATTAAATAAGCGATCGAAAAAGATTCCTTTTTTGCGCTAGAGCGTAAAGTAACAATCCTCGGCATTTGTCGACTTTACGATTTCATTTGAATATAGTAATTAGTCATTTTACGCCTGACTGTAGAAAAAAGTATTTTATCACCAAATTAGTTATAATAGTTAGTCTTTTAACTATTACCTTCAACAATATGATAAACAACATGTGGAAATACTACTAATTATACAAAAAATTAATATGTTTTTGTTTGCGTTTAAAAATGTAAACATAAAACTAAATATACTTTCTTGGAACGGCGCGACATAGTGACATACATATATGTAAGTATATTAAATTATCTATTATTGATTGTTATCATATGATATCTTGGTATGGTCAGTTAGAACAGCCAACAGACTTATAAATACTTAAAGTACGACCAGAAATCTAAGAAGGTCGTAAATCAATATTAGCCGACGATCCTCATTATTACCTATTGTTCGAAATATAGATAAGCAATAAAAGTGTGTGTCTCTAGATTCCCAGGTCCGGATTAAAGTATCTCATGAAATAGTTTGGCATTTTAATAATGGCGGGCTCTCCTACAATTCTCACTTATATTCAAGTGATTTTTGTTAATAATTATATTATACCTACCTATAAAATAAAATTTAATCTCTAGGGCAGGTACAACTCTGCGTAGAGTCGACCGCCTGCTGATAACTCAAGTGCTTGGTGATTTATGACATTCTTATATTTCTGGTCGTACTTTACGTAAGTCTATGCAATAAACCAATAGCACCGATCAGCGGCTGGTTCCATAAACTGTTTAAGTATTTGTAAGTCTATAGGCTGTTCCAACTGACTTCGAATAAACTATATCTGTATTAACATATAAATCGACTTATTTATTTCCTCTAATATCCTCCCACGAAATAGCTTTTATATAGCATTTTAAAAATGCTATTAAATAATGCAAATATTACTCTCGAATAAAAAGAGCTTTTATGCAATGAATAAACGATTAGGTCACTTAAAATAATCGCTATTGTTCAGATAATGTTATAATGGAATGTAGTTCTGAGCTATTTTTATACGTAAAATATGGATTATCAATATTTCAATCTATTGATGACGTGGATGCTTTTAATTTTTTAGAACATTTCTTTCCTTTTGATATCTAATAGTTACAGTATTTAAAAGCGTGGCATAAAATAGTACATAAGCGCTGCAGAGCTCCCAAAAAAATCTTCTAGTTAACTAAAATATTTCCTTTTATCAAATATGCGAGGCATACGGTACGGTTCGATTTAAGTCCCGTGGTGCGAACCGAAAAGAACGTAGAATAGACTTAATTTATAAGAAATAATTTGTTAGAAAAGTAGTGCCTAGAGACTCTTATTTTTTTCCGAACCGAAAATAACGTCGAATAGACTTAACTTATAAGAAATAATTTTTTGTTAGCGAAGTAGTGCTTAGTGCGTGACTCTTATTTTTCTTATGTGGCAATTAACAATCGTTCCAGAAATCCAATATTTCAACACGGAAGGCGGAGACCCCCTTACTAAGTAAACTTTTTTTCAACAATTACAGAACACCTTAAAATTTTTACCACGAGCCGCCATTGCTTCATGTGGTAGAGAAAACTGCAACTAGTTTTCATTTAATGACTTTAAATTATTATATAGAAGGTTGTACTGATCCATACTGATCGTCAAGAAAATAGTAAATATCTACTTACACCTCAGAGATATGCATAATGTATTTTTTCTACGCCCATGTCCGTAAACGTCAAAAATCGCACTGTCAACATTCCTTGTAAGTGACATTTAACAATAACAAGCACGTAATGAGATCTCATAACACACACGTGCGTTTAGATCAGAAAACTTGAATTTCTTTGTTTAATCAAATTGCAATCAGATTTTTATCTATGTACTACTTTATTTGGTCTATTTACATAAATTTGGTCAATTGGAAAACATAAAAGCTTTTAGCATTAGTGAAATACATTTTAGATTAAAAGAGTAATGCCCCTAAATGTCGGCAACACATTATACAATCTCTCAAAAAATAAGTCGCGTTTTCTTAGCATGGTATGGAAATAAACGTCATGCCATTTATGCTGTCTCCTTAGTTTCCTGCTCCATTCTTTCCGTTCCGTTTCCGTTTTCTATTCTTCTTTATAGGTATCGTAAAATAACAAGAAATTTGGTACTTGCTTATTATTTCTTAAGCAAAGAAGTATCTGTAGTGCAAAAATAATTGCAATTTAAGACTTTTCGACTTAAGAAACTGTCATCTCAGGTTTCATCCAGAACAAAAAAAATTGCGCGTACATCATCGTATACGTGAAAAAAGAGAAATTTATTTGAAAAATTACATATTGACGATGCCGAAAATCTTAAATTCATTGAAATAAAACAAATTTGACTGATCCATACACCTACAATTGTTATGTAAGTTTATGTGATGCCTTAGCAGCTTTCTGTCTTTCTCTAAACATGACGCTGCAAATTATTGGCCCATTCCACTGCGACCTTTCCAGATCTATTCTGGTCCTCTGAATCTAGATTACATTCTCCAGCCAGACTCATTTTATGTAGCCAATCAACCTCAAGACTGAACCTTCCATTTAGATTCTTGTCGGTAGCTTCCTATTGCCTCTAATAAGGAACCGCAGTCGCACTAGTAGGATGTGCTTTGCAGTTTTCTCTAGGTGACACAATCTGTCTGTCAACCCCCCAAGCTTTGCGTGCCTGTTAAGCTTCCAATGCCCTATTAACATACCTACTATAGCTTTGACAGTTCTCCTATATGTGCTAATTAGTTATGCCATTAATTTTGGCATGGTATCCAGACTCTTCAGACGTGGTATCCAGACTACCGTCACCTTACAACGGTCTCCGATTGCGTTTAAGGCACCTACGCAATCCCATAGTAGCTTAGATTTGACCTCTATGGAATCGTTTCTCTTTGAATAATCGGAGTCTCTAATTCTTCTTTTTTCAAAACAAAAGATTCTCATAACTCGACTAATTGAAGAGATAGAACGTTCTAGTCTGCGCCATTCGATTCAGTGGAAAATTTTACATACGCTAGTGAATTTTCAGTCGATATTTCCAAGCATTAAGGGAGTTAGCAAAAAGCAATTTATATCACGAAATATTTCCATGCCTACCCCTTTGTTCAAAATTTCCAACCAAAAAAATTTTTTTCGACGTAGAAAATGCTCAAAATTCGTAATTAGGGGTTTTTTGGGACGAGAAATCGACTGGCATAATCAGTTTTTGGATAAAATCATTCTTTCGCCTTCAAATAAAGTCATGAAATTTTCGAAAATCCAGTTTTCAAAACAAAAGATGCTCATAACTCGACTAATTGAAGAGATAGAACGTTCTAGTCTGCGCCATTCGATTCAGTGGAAAATTTTACATATGCTAGTGAATTTTCAGTCGATATTTCCAAGCATTAAGGGAGTTAGCAAAAAGCAATTTATATCACGAAATATTTCCATACCTACCCCTTTGTTCAAAATTTCCAATAAAAATTTTTTTTGCCGACTTGGAAAATGCTCAAAATTCGTAATTAGGGGTTTTTTGGGACGAGAAATCGACTGGCATAATCAGTTTTTGGATAAAATCATTATTTCGCCTTCGAATAGAGTCATGAAATTTTCGAAAATCCACTTTTCAAAACAAAAAAATACTCATAACTCGACAAATAGGAAAGATAGAACGTTCTAGTCTTCACCAATCGATAGAGGGGACAATTTTACATATTTTAGTGAATTTTGAGTCCATATTTCCAAGGATTATGGGAGTTAGAAAAAATCAATTTGTATCGCAAAATATTTCCATAGCTACCCCCTTTGTTCTAAATTTTCGACAAAAAAATTATAAAAAATGCTAAAAATTCGTAAAGAGGGGTTTTTTTGGCCAAAAAATCGACTGGCACAATCAGTTTTGTAGTAAAATCATTATTTCGCCTTCAAATAGAGTCATGAAATTTTCGAAAATCCACTTTTCAAAACAAAAAATACTCATAACTCGACAAATAGGAAAGATAGAACGTTCTAGTCTCCACCAATCGATAGAGGGGACCATTTTACATATTTTAGTGAATTTTGAGTCCATATTTCCAAGGATTACGGGAGTTAGAAAAAATCAATTTGTATCGCAAAATATTTCCATAGCTACCCCCTTTGTTCTAAATTTTCGACAAAAAAATTATAAAAAATGCTAAAAATTCGTAAAGAGGGGTTCTTTGGCCAAAAAATCGACTGGCACAATCAGTTTTGTGATAAAATCATTATTTCGCCTTCAAATAGAGTCATGAAATTTTCGAAAATCCACTTTTCAAAACAAAAAATACTCATAACTCGACAAATAGAAAAGATAGAACGTTCTAGTCTCGACCAATCGATAGAGGGGACAATTTTACATATTTTGGTGAATTTTGAGTCCATATTTCCAAGGATTATGGGAGTTAGAAAAAATCAATTTGTATCGCAAAATATTTCCATATTCCCCTTTGTTCAAAATTTTCGACAAAAAAATTATAAAAAATGCTAAAAATTCGTAAAAAGGGGTTCTTTGGCCAAAAAATCGACTGGCACAATCAGTTTTGTGATAAAATCATTATTTCGCCTTCAAATAGAGTCATGAAATTTTCGAAAATCCACTTTTCAAAACAAAAAATACTCATAACTCGACAAATAGGAAAGATAGAACGTTCTAGTCTCGACCAATCGATAGAGGGGACAATTTTACAAATTTTGGTGAATTTTGACTCCATATTTCCAAGGATTATGGGAGTTAGAAAAAATCAATTTGTATCGCAAAATATTTCCATAGCTACCCCCTTTGTTCTAAATTTTCGACAAAAAAATTATAAAAAATGCTAAAAATTCGTAAAGAGGGGTTTTTTGCGCCGGAAAATCGACTGGCACAATCAGTTTTGTGATAAAATCATTATTTCGCCTTCAAATAAAGTCATGAAATTTTCGAAAATCCAGTTTTCAAAACAAAAGATGCTCATAACTCGACTAATTGAAGAGATAGAACGTTCTAGTCTGCGACATTCGATTAAGTGTAAAATTTTACATATGCTAGTGAATTTTCAGTCGATATTTCCAAGCATTAAGGGAGTTAGCAAAAAGCAATTTATATCACGAAATATTTCAATACCAACAAAAAAAATTTTTTTCAACGTGGAAAATGCTCAAAATTCGTAATTAGGGGTTTTTTGGGACGAGAAATCGACTGTCATAATCAGTTTTTGGATAGAATCATTCTTTCGCCTTCAAATAAAGTCATGAAATTTTCGAAAATCCAGTTTCCAAAACAAAAGATGCTCATAACTCGACTAATTGGAGAGATAGAACGTTCTAGTCTGCGCCATTCGATTCAGTGGAAAATTTTACATATACTAGTGAGTTTTCAGTCGATATTTCCAAGCATTAAGGGAGTTAGCAAAAAGCAATTTATATCACGGAATATTTCCATACCTACCCCTTTGTTCAAAATTTCCAACAAAAAAAATTTTTTTCGACGTGGAAAATGCTCAAAATTCGTAATTAGGGGTTTTTTGGGACGAGAAATCGACTGGTATAATCAGTTTTTGGATAAAATCATTCTTTCGCCTTCAAATAAAGTCATGAAATTTTCGAAAATCCACTTTTCAAAACAAAAGATGCTCATAACTCGACTAATTGAAGAGATAGAACGTTCTAGTCTGCGCCATTCGATTCAGTGGAAAATTTTACATATGCTAGTGAGTTTTATTTTATTAAGTTTTATTAAGGTTTTTGGATAAAATAATTCTTTCGCCTTCAGATAGAGTCATGAAATTTCGAAAATCCACTTTTCAAAACAAAAGATGCTCATAACTCGACAAATAGGAAAGATAGAACGTTCTAGTCTTCACCAATCGATAGAGGGGACAATTTTACATATTTTAGTGAATTTTGACTCCATATTTCCAAGGATTATGGGAGTTAGAAAAAATCAATTTGTATCGCAAAATATTTCCATAGCTACCCCCTTTGTTCTAAATTTTCGACAAAAAAATTATAAAAAATGCTAAAAATTCGTAAAGAGGGGTTTTTTTGGCCAAAAAATCGACTGGCACAATCAGTTTTGTGATAAAATCATTATTTCGCCTTCAAATAGAGTCATGAAATTTTCGAAAATCCACTTTTCAAAACAAAAATTACTCATAACTCGACTAATAGGAAAGATAGAACGTTCTAGTCTTCACCAATCCATAGAGGGGACAATTTTACATTTTTTCGTGAATTTTGAGTCCATATTTCCAAGGATTATGGGAGTTAGAAAAAATCAATTTGTATCGCAAAATATTTCCACAGCTACCCCTTTGTTCTAAATATTCGACAAAAAAATTATAAAAAATGCTAAAAATTCGTAAAGAGGGGTTTTTTTGGCCAAAAAATCGACTGGCACAATCAGTTTTGTGATAAAATCATTATTTCGCCTTCAAATAGAGTCATGAAATTTTCGAAAATCCACTTTTCAAAAGAAAAATTACTCATAACTCGACAAATAGGAAAGATAGAACGTTCTAGTCTTCACCAATCGATAGAGGGGACAATTTTACATATTTAAGTGAATTTTGAGTCCATATTTCCAAGGATTATGGGAGTTAGAAAAAATCAATTTGTATCGCAAAATATTTCCATAGCTACCCCCTTTGTTCTAAATTTTCGACAAAAAAATTATAAAAAATGCTAAAAATTCGTAAAGAGGGGTTTTTTTGGCCTAAAAATCGACTGACACAATCAGTTTTGTGATAAAATCATTATTTCGCCTTCAAATAGAGTCATGAAATTTTCGAAAATCCACTTTTCAAAACAAAAAATACTCATAACTCGACAAATAGGAAAGATAGAACGTTCTAGTCTTGACCAATCGATAGAGGGGACAATTTTACATATTTTAGTGAATTTTGAGTCCATATTTCCAAGGATTATGGGAGTTAGAAAAAATCAATTTGTATCGCAAAATATTTCCATAGCTCCCTTTGTTCTAAATTTTCGACAAAAAAATTATAAAAAATGCTAAAAATTCGTAAAGAGGGGTTTTTTTGGCCAAAAAATCGACTGGCACAATCAGTTTTGTGATAAAATCATTATTTCGCCTTCAAATAGAGTCATGGAATTTTCGAAAATCCACTATTCAAAACAAAAAATACTCATAACTCGACAAATAGGAAATATAGAACGTTCTAGTCTTCACCAATCGATAGAGGGGACAATTTTACATATTTTAGTGAATTTTGACTCCATATTTCCAAGGATTATGGGAGTTAGAAAAAATCAAATTGTATCGCAAAATATTTCCATAGCTACCCCCTTTGTTCTAAATTTTCGACAAAAAAATTATAAAAAATGCTAAAAATTCGTAAAGAGGGGTTTTTTTGGCCAAAAAATCGACTGGCACAATCAGTTTTGTGATAAAATCATTATTTCGCCTTCAAATAGAGTCATGAAATTTTCGAAAATCCACTTTTCAAAACAAAAAATACTCACAACTCGACAAATAGGAAAGATAGAACGTTCTAGTCTTGACCAATCGATGGAGGGGCAATTTTACATATTTAAGTGAATTTTAGGTCCATATTTCCAAGGATTATGGGAGTTAGAAAAAATCAATTTGTATCGCAAAATATTTCCATAGCTACCCCTTTGTTCTAAATTTTCGACAAAAAAATTATAAAAAATTCTAAAAATTCGTAAAGAGGGGTTTTTTTGGCCAAAAAATCGACTGGCACAATCAGTTTTGTGATAAAATCATTATTTCGCCTTCAAATGGAGTCATGAAATTTTCGAAAATCCACTTTTCAAAACAAAAAATACTCATAACTCGACTAATAGGAAAGATAGAACGTTCTAGTCTTCACCAATCGATAGAGGGGACAATTTTACATATTTTAGTGAATTTTGAGTCGATATTTCCAAGGATTATGGGAGTTAGAAAAAATCAATTTGTAACGCAAAATATTTCCATATTCCCCTTTGTTCTAAATTTTCGACAAAAAAATTATAAAAAATGCTAAAAATTCGTAAAGAGGGGTTTTTTTGGCCAAAAAATCGACTGGCACAATCAGTTTTGTGATAAAATCATTATTTCGCCTTCAAATAGAGTCATGAAATTTTCGAAAATCCACTTTTCAAAACAAAAAATACTCACAACTCGACAAATAGGAAAGATAGAACGTTCTAGTCTTGACCAATCGATAGAGGGGACAATTTTACATATTTAAGTGAATTTTGAGTCTATATTTCCAAGGATTATGGGAGTTAGAAAAAATCAATTTGTATCGCAAAATATTTCCATAGCTACCCCCTTTGTTCTAAATTTTCGACAAAAAAATTATAAAAAATGCTAAAAATTCGTAAAGAGGGGTTTTTTTGGCCTAAAAATCGACTGACACAATCAGTTTTGTGATAAAATCATTATTTCGCCTTCAAATAGAGTCATGAAATTTTCGAAAATCCACTTTTCAAAACAAAAAATACTCATAACTCGACAAATAGGAAAGATAGAACGTTCTAGTCTTGACCAATCGATAGAGGGGACAATTTTACATATTTTAGTGAATTTTGAGTCCATATTTCCAAGGATTATGGGAGTTAGAAAAAATCAATTTGTATCGCAAAATATTTCCATAGCTCCCTTTGTTCTAAATTTTCGACAAAAAAATTATAAAAAATGCTAAAAATTCGTAAAGAGGGGTTTTTTTGGCCAAAAAATCGACTGGCACAATCAGTTTTGTGATAAAATCATTATTTCGCCTTCAAATAGAGTCATGGAATTTTCGAAAATCCACTATTCAAAACAAAAAATACTCATAACTCGACAAATAGGAAATATAGAACGTTCTAGTCTTCACCAATCGATAGAGGGGACAATTTTACATATTTTAGTGAATTTTGACTCCATATTTCCAAGGATTATGGGAGTTAGAAAAAATCAAATTGTATCGCAAAATATTTCCATAGCTACCCCCTTTGTTCTAAATTTTCGACAAAAAAATTATAAAAAATGCTAAAAATTCGTAAAGAGGGGTTTTTTTGGCCAAAAAATCGACTGGCACAATCAGTTTTGTGATAAAATCATTATTTCGCCTTCAAATAGAGTCATGAAATTTTCGAAAATCCACTTTTCAAAACAAAAAATACTCACAACTCGACAAATAGGAAAGATAGAACGTTCTAGTCTTGACCAATCGATGGAGGGGCAATTTTACATATTTAAGTGAATTTTAGGTCCATATTTCCAAGGATTATGGGAGTTAGAAAAAATCAATTTGTATCGCAAAATATTTCCATAGCTACCCCTTTGTTCTAAATTTTCGACAAAAAAATTATAAAAAATTCTAAAAATTCGTAAAGAGGGGTTTTTTTGGCCAAAAAATCGACTGGCACAATCAGTTTTGTGATAAAATCATTATTTCGCCTTCAAATGGAGTCATGAAATTTTCGAAAATCCACTTTTCAAAACAAAAAATACTCATAACTCGACTAATAGGAAAGATAGAACGTTCTAGTCTTCACCAATCGATAGAGGGGACAATTTTACATATTTTAGTGAATTTTGAGTCGATATTTCCAAGGATTATGGGAGTTAGAAAAAATCAATTTGTAACGCAAAATATTTCCATATTCCCCTTTGTTCTAAATTTTCGACAAAAAAATTATAAAAAATGCTAAAAATTCGTAAAGAGGGGTTTTTTTGGCCAAAAAATCGACTGGCACAATCAGTTTTGTGATAAAATCATTATTTCGCCTTCAAATAGAGTCATGAAATTTTCGAAAATCCACTTTTCAAAACAAAAAATACTCACAACTCGACAAATAGGAAAGATAGAACGTTCTAGTCTTGACCAATCGATAGAGGGGACAATTTTACATATTTAAGTGAATTTTTAGTCTATATTTCCAAGGATTATGGGAGTTAGAAAAAATCAATTTGTATCGCAAAATATTTCCATAGCTACCCCCTTTGTTCTAAATTTTCGACAAAAAAATTATAAAAAATTCTAAAAATTCGTAAAGAGGGGTTTTTTTGGCCAAAAAATTGACTGGCACAATCAGTTTTGTGATAAAATCATTATTTCGCCTTCAAATGGAGTCATGAAATTTTCGAAAATCCACTTTTCAGAACAAAAAATACTCATAACTCGACAAATAGGAAAGATAGAACGTTCTAGTCTGCGCCATTCGATTCAGTGGAAAATTTTACATATGCTAGTGAATTTTGAGTCGATATTTCCAAGGATTATGGGAGTTAGAAAAAATCAATTTGTATCGCAAAATATTTCCATAGCTACCCCCTTTGTTCTAAATTTTCGACAAAAAAATTATAAAAAATTCTAAAAATTCGTAAAGAGGGGTTTTTTTGGCCAAAAAATCGACTGGCACAATCAGTTTTGTGATAAAATCATTATTTCGCCTTCAAATGGAGTCATGAAATTTTCGAAAATCCACTTTTCAAAACAAAAAATACTCATAACTCGACTAATAGGAAAGATAGAACGTTCTAGTCTTCACCAATCGATAGAGGGGACAATTTTACATATTTTAGTGAATTTTGAGTCGATATTTCCAAGGATTATGGGAGTTAGAAAAAATCAATTTGTAACGCAAAATATTTCCATATTCCCCTTTGTTCTAAATTTTCGACAAAAAAATTATAAAAAATGCTAAAAATTCGTAAAGAGGGGTTTTTTTGGCCAAAAAATCGACTGGCACAATCAGTTTTGTGATAAAATCATTATTTCGCCTTCAAATAGAGTCATGAAATTTTCGAAAATCCACTTTTCAAAACAAAAAATACTCATAACTCGACTAATAGGAAAGATAGAACGTTCTAGTCTGCGCCATTCGATTCAGTGGAAAATTTTACATATGCTAGTGAATTTTGAGTCGATATTTCCAAGGATTATGGGAGTTAGAAAAAATCAATTTGTATCGCAAAATATTTCCATAGCTACCCCCTTTGTTCTAAATTTTCGACAAAAAAATTATAAAAAATGCTAAAAATTCGTAAAGAGGGGTTTTTTGGCCAAAAAATCGACTGACACAATCAGTTTTGTGATAAAATCATTATTTCGCCTTCAAATAGAGTCATGAAATTTTCGAAAATCCACTTTTCAAAACAAAAAATACTCATAACTCGACAAATAGGAAAGATAGAACGTTCTAGTCTTCACCAATCGATAGAGGGGACAATTTTACATATTTTAGTGAATTTTGAGTGCATATTTCCAAGGATTATGGGAGTTAGAAAAAATCAATTTGTATCGCAAAATATTTCCATAGCTACCCCCTTTGTTCTAAATTTTCGACAAAAAAATTATAAAAAATGCTAAAAATTCGTAAAGAGGGGTTTTTTGGCCAAAAAATCGACTGACACAATCAGTTTTGTGATAAAATCATTATTTCGCCTTCAAATAGAGTCATGAAATTTTCGAAAATCCACTTTTCAAAACAAAAAATACTCATAACTCGACAAATAGGAAAGATAGAACGTTCTAGTCTGCGCCATTCGATTCAGTGGAAAATTTTACATATGCTAGTGAATTTTGAGTCCATATTTCCAAGGATTATGGGAGTTGGAAAAAATCAATTTGTATCGCAAAATATTTCCATTTCCCTTTGTTCTAAATTTTCGACAAAAAAATTATAAAAAATGCTAAAAATTCGTAAAGAGGGGTTTTTTTGGCCAAAAAATCGACTGGCACAATCAGTTTTGTGATAAAATCATTATTTCGCCTTCAAATAGAGTCATGAAATTTTCGAAAATCCACTTTTCAAAACAAAAATTACTCATAACTCGACTAATAGGAAAGATAGAACGTTCTAGTCTTCACCAATCGATAGAGGGGACAATTTTACATATTTTAGTGAATTTTGAGTCCATATTTCCAAGGATTATGGGAGTTAGAAAAAATCAATTTGTATCGCAAAATATTTCCATAGCTACCCCCTTTGTTCTAAATTTTCGACAAAAAAATTATAAAAAATGCTAAAAATTCGTAAAGAGGGGTTTTTTTGGCCAGCAAATCGAATGGCACAATCAGTTTTGTGATAAAATCATTATTTCGCGTTCAAATAGTCATGAAATTTTCGAAAATCCACTTTTCAAAACAAAAATTACTCATAACTCGACAAATAGGAAAGATAGAACGTTCTAGTCTTCACCAATCGATAGAGGGGACAATTTTACATATTTGAGTGAATTTTGACTCCATATTTCCAAGGATTATGGGAGTTAGAAAAAATCAATTTGTATCGCAAAATATTTCCATAGCTACCCCCTTTGTTCTAAATTTTCGACAAAAAAATTATAAAAAATGCTAAAAATTCGTAAAGAGGGGTTTTTTTGGCCAAAAAATCGACTGACACAATCAGTTTTGTGATAAAATCATTATTTCGCCTTCAAATAGAGTCATGGAATTTTCGAAAATCCACTTTTCAAAACAAAAAATACTCATAACTCGACAAATAGGAAATATAGAACGTTCTAGTCTTCACCAATCGATAGAGGGGACAATTTTACATTTTTTCGTGAATTTTGAGTCCATATTTCCAAGGATTATGGGAGTTAGAAAAAATCAATTTGTATCGCAAAATATTTCCACAGCTACCCCTTTGTTCTAAATATTCGACAAAAAAATTATAAAAAATGCTAAAAATTCGTAAAGAGGGGTTTTTTTGGCCTAAAAATCGACTGACACAATCAGTTTTGTGATAAAATCATTATTTCGCCTTCAAATAGAGTCATGAAATTTTCAAAAATCCACTTTTCAAAACAAAAAATACTCATAACTCGACAAATAGGAAAGATAGAACGTTCTAGTCTGCGCCATTCGATTCAGTGGAAAATTTTACATATGCTAGTGAATTTTGAGTCGATATTTCCAAGGATTATGGGAGTTAGAAAAAATCAATTTGTATCGCAAAATATTTCCATAGCTACCCCCTTTGTTCTAAATTTTCGACAAAAAAATTATAAAAAATGCTAAAAATTCGTAAAGAGGGGTTTTTTTGGCCTAAAAATCGACTGACACAATCAGTTTTGTGATAAAATCATTATTTCGCCTTCAAATAGAGTCATGAAATTTTCGAAAATCCACTTTTCAAAACAAAAAATACTCATAACTCGACAAATAGGAAAGATAGAACGTTCTAGTCTGCGCCATTCGATTCAGTGGAAAATTTTACATATGCTAGTGAATTTTGAGTCCATATTTCCAAGGATTATGGGAGTTGGAAAAAATCAATTTGTATCGCAAAATATTTCCATTTCCCTTTGTTCTAAATTTTCGACAAAAAAATTATAAAAAATGCTAAAAATTCGTAAAGAGGGGTTTTTTGGCCAAAATATCGACTGACACAATCAGTTTTGTGATAAAATCATTATTTCGCCTTCAAATAGAGTCATGAAATTTTCGAAAATCCACTTTTCAAAAGAAAAATTACTCATAACTCGACAAATAGGAAAGATAGAACGTTCTAGTCTTGACCAATCGATAGAGGGGACAATTTTACATATTTTAGTGAATTTTGAGTCCATATTTCCAAGGATTATGGGAGTTAGAAAAAATCAATTTGTATCGCAAAATATTTCCATAGCTCCCTTTGTTCTAAATTTTCGACAAAAAAATTATAAAAAATGCTAAAAATTCGTAAAGAGGGGTTTTTTTGGCCAAAAAATCGACTGGCACAATCAGTTTTGTGATAAAATCATTATTTCGCCTTCAAATAGAGTCATGAAATTTTCGAAAATCCACTTTTCAAAACAAAAATTACTCATAACTCGACAAATAGGAAAGATAGAACGTTCTAGTCTTGACCAATCGATAGAGGGGACAATTTTACATATTTTAGTGAATTTTGAGTCTATATTTCCAAGGATTATGGGAGTTAGAAAAAATCAATTTGTATCGCAAAATATTTCCATAGCTACCCCCTTTGTTCTAAATTTTCGACAAAAAAATTATAAAAAATGCTAAAAATTCGTAAAGAGGAGTTTTTTTGGCCAAAAAATCGACTGGCACAATCAGTTTTGTGATAAAATCATTATTTCGCCTTCAAATAAAGTCATGAAATTTTCGAAAATCCACTTTTCAAAACAAAAATTACTCATAACTCGACAAATAGGAAAGATAGAACGTTCTAGTCTTCACCAATCGATAGAGGGGACAATTTTACATATTTTAGTGAATTTTAAGTCCATATTTCCAAGGATTATGGGAGTTAGAAAAAATCAATTTGTATCGCAAAAAAAATTTCCATAGCTACCCCTTTGTTCTAAATTTTCGACAAAAAAATTATAAAAAATGCTAAAAATCCGTAAAGAGGGGTTTTTTTGGCCAAAAAATCGACTGGCACAATCAGTTTTGTGATAAAATCATTATTTCGCCTTCAAATAGAGTCATGAAATTTTCGAAAATCCACTTTTCAAAACAAAAATTACTCATAACTCGACAAATAGGAAAGATAGAACGTTCTAGTCTTCACCAATCGATAGAGGGGACAATTTTATGTATTTTAGTGAATTTTGACTCCATATTTCCAAGGATTATGGGAGTTAGAAAAAATCAATTTGTATCGCAAAATATTTCCATAGCTACCCCTTTGTTCTAAATTTTCGACAAAAAAATTATAAAAAATGCTAAAAATTCGTAAAGAGGGGTTTTTTTGCCAAAAAATCGACTGGCACAATCAGTTTTGTGATAAAATCATTATTTCGCCTTCAAATAAAGTCATGAAATTTTCGAAAATCCACTTTTCAAAACAAAAATTACTCATAACTCGACAAATAGGAAAGATAGAACGTTCTAGTCTTCACCAATCGATAGAGGGGACAATTTTACATATTTTAGTGAATTTTGAGTCCATATTTCCAAGGAGTATGGGAGTTAGAAAAAATCAATTTGTATCGCAAAATATTTCCATAGCTACCCCCTTTGTTCTAAATTTTCGACAAAAAAATTATAAAAAATGCTAAAAATTCGTAAAGAGGGGTTTTTTGGCCAAAAAATCGACTGACACAATCAGTTTTGTGATAAAATCATTATTTCGCCTTCAAATAGAGTCATGAAATTTTCGAAAATCCACTTTTCAAAACAAAAAATACTCATAACTCGACAAATAGGAAATATAGAACGTTCTAGTCTTCACCAATCGATAGAGGGGACAATTTTACATATTTGAGTGAATTTTGACTCCATATTTCCAAGGATTATGGGAGTTAGAAAAAATCAATTTGTATCGCAAAATATTTCCATAGCTACCCCCTTTGTTCTAAATTTTCGACAAAAAAATTATAAAAAATGCTAAAAATTCGTAAAGAGGGGTTTTTTTGGCCAAAAAATTGACTGGCACAATCAGTTTTGTGATAAAATCATTATTTCGCCTTCAAATAGAGTCATGGAATTTTCGAAAATCCACTTTTCAAAACAAAAAATACTCATAACTCGACAAATAGGAAATATAGAACGTTCTAGTCTTCACCAATCGATAGAGGGGACAATTTTACATATTTGAGTGAATTTTGACTCCATATTTCCAAGGATTATGGGAGTTAGAAAAAATCAATTTGTATCGCAAAATATTTCCATAGCTACCCCCTTTGTTCTAAATTTTCGACAAAAAAATTATAAAAAATGCTAAAAATTCGTAAAGAGGGGTTTTTTTGGCCAAAAAATCGACTGACACAATCAGTTTTGTGATAAAATCATTATTTCGCCTTCAAATAGAGTCATGGAATTTTCGAAAATCCACTTTTCAAAACAAAAAATACTCATAACTCGACAAATAGGAAATATAGAACGTTCTAGTCTTCACCAATCGATAGAGGGGACAATTTTACATATTTTAGTGAATTTTGACTCCCTATTTCCAAGGATTATGGGAGTTGGAAAAAATCAATTTGTATCGCAAAATATTTCCATAGCTACCCCCTTTGTTCTAAATTTTCGACAAAAAAATTATAAAAAATTCTAAAAATTCGTAAAGAGGGGTTTTTTTGGCCAAAAAATCGACTGGCACAATCAGTTTTGTGATAAAATCATTATTTCGCCTTCAAATAGAGTCATGAAATTTTCGAAAATCCACTTTTCAAAACAAAAAATACTCACAACTCGACAAATAGGAAAGATAGAACGTTCTAGTCTTGACCAATCGATGGAGGGGCAATTTTACATATTTAAGTGAATTTTAGGTCCATATTTCCAAGGATTATGGGAGTTAGAAAAAATCAATTTGTATCGCAAAATATTTCCATAGCTACCCCTTTGTTCTAAATTTTCGACAAAAAAATTATAAAAAATGCTAAAAATTCGTAAAGAGGGGTTTTTTTTGCCAAAAAATCGACTGGCACAATCAGTTTTGTGATAAAATCATTATTTCGCCTTCAAATAAAGTCATGAAATTTTCGAAAATCCACTTTTCAAAACAAAAATTACTCATAACTCGACAAATAGGAAAGATAGAACGTTCTAGTCTTCACCAATCGATAGAGGGGACAATTTTACATATTTTAGTGAATTTTAAGTCCATATTTCCAAGGATTATGGGAGTTAGAAAAAATCAATTTGTATCGCAAAAAAAATTTCCATAGCTACCCCTTTGTTCTAAATTTTCGACAAAAAAATTATAAAAAATGCTAAAAATCCGTAAAGAGGGGTTTTTTTGGCCAAAACATCGACTGGCACAATCAGTTTTGTGATAAAATCATTATTTCGCCTTCAAATAGAGTCATGAAATTTTCGAAAATCCAATTTTCAAAACAAAAATTACTCATAACTCGACAAATAGGAAAGATAGAACGTTCTAGTCTTCACCAATCGATAGAGGGGACAATTTTACATATTTAAGTGAATTTTGAGTCCATATTTCCAAGGAGTATGGGAGTTAGAAAAAATCAATTTGTATCGCAAAATATTTCCATAGCTACCCCCTTTGTTCTAAATTTTCGACAAAAAAATTATAAAAAATGCTAAAAATTCGTAAAGAGGGGTTTTTTGGCCAAAAAAATCGACTGACACAATCAGTTTTGTGATAAAATCATTATTTCGCCTTCAAATAGAGTCATGGAATTTTCGAAAATCCACTTTTCAAAACAAAAAATACTCATAACTCGACAAATAGGAAATATAGAACGTTCTAGTCTGCGCCATTCGATTCAGTGGAAAATTTTACATATGCTAGTGAATTTTGAGTCGATATTTCCAAGGATTATGGGAGTTAGAAAAAATCAATTTGTATCGCAAAATATTTCCATAGCTACCCCCTTTGTTCTAAATTTTCGACAAAAAAATTATAAAAAATTCTGAAAATTCGTAAAGAGGGGTTTTTTTGGCCAAAAAATCGACTGGCACAATCAGTTTTGTGATAAAATCATTATTTCGCCTTCAAATAGAGTCATGGAATTTTCGAAAATCCACTTTTCAATACAAAAAATACTCATAACTCGACAAATAGGAAATATAGAACGTTCTAGTCTTCACCAATCGATAGAGGGGACAATTTTACATATTTTAGTGAATTTTGACTCCATATTTCCAAGGATTATGGGAGTTAGAAAAAATCAATTTGTATCGCAAAATATTTCCATAGCTACCCCCTTTGTTCTAAATTTTCGACAAAAAAATTATAAAAAATGCTAAAAATTCGTAAAGAGGGGTTTTTTTGGCCAAAAAATCGACTGACACAATCAGTTTTGTGATAAAATCATTATTTCGCCTTCAAATAGAGTCATGGAATTTTCGAAAATCCACTTTTCAAAACAAAAAATACTCATAACTCGACAAATAGGAAATATAGAACGTTCTAGTCTTGACCAATCGATAGAGGGGACAATTTTACATATTTAAGTGGATTTTAGGTCCATATTTCCAAGGATTATGGGAGTTAGAAAAAATCAATTTGTATCGCAAAATATTTCCATAGCTACCCCTTTGTTCTAAATTTTCGACAAAAAAATTATAAAAAATTCTAAAAATTCGTAAAGAGGGTTTTTTTGGCCAAAAAATTGACTGGCACAATCAGTTTTGTGATAAAATCATTATTTCGCCTTCAAATGGAGTCATGAAATTTTCGAAAATCCACTTTTCAAAACAAAAATTACTCATAACTCGACAAATAGGAAAGATAGAACGTTCTAGTCTTCACCAATCGATAGAGGGGACAATTTTACATGTTTTAGTGAATTTTAAGTCCATATTTCCGAGGATTATGGGAGTTAGAAAAAATCAATTTGTATCGCAAAATATTTCCATAGCTACCCCTTTGTTCTAAATTTTCGACAAAAAAATTATAAAAAATGCTAAAAATCCGTAAAGAGGGGTTTTTTTGGCCTAAAAATCGACTGACACAATCAGTTTTGTGATAAAATCATTATTTCGCCTTCAAATAGAGTCATGAAATTTTCGAAAATCCACTTTTCAAAACAAAAAATACTCATAACTCGACAAATAGGAAAGATAGAACGTTCTAGTCTTGACCAATCGATAGAGGGGACAATTTTACATATTTCAGTGAATTTTGAGTCCATATTTCCAGGGATCATGGGAGTTAGAAAAAATCAATTTGTATCGCAAAATATTTCCATAGCTACCCCTTTGTTCTAAATATTCGACAAAAAAATTATAAAAAATGCTAAAAATTCGTAAAGAGGGGTTTTTTTGGCCAGCAAATCGAATGGCACAATCAGTTTTGTGATAAAATCATTATTTCGCCTTCAAATGGAGTCATGAAATTTTCGAAAATCCACTTTTCAAAACAAAAATTACTCATAACTCGACAAATAGGAAAGATAGAACGTTCTAGTCTTCACCAATCGATAGAGGGGACAATTTTACATTTTTTCGTGTATTTTGAGTCCATATTTCCAAGGATTATGGGAGTTAGAAAAAATCAATTTGTATCGCAAAATATTTCCACAGCTACCCCTTTGTTCTAAATATTCGACAAAAAAATTATAAAAAATGCTAAAAATTCGTAAAGAGGGGTTTTTTTGGCCAAAAAATCGACTGGCACAATCAGTTTTGTGATAAAATCATTATTTCGCCTTCAAATAGAGTCATGAAATTTTCGAAAATCCACTTTTCAAAAGAAAAATTACTCATAACTCGACAAATAGGAAAGATAGAACGTTCTAGTCTTCACCAATCGATAGAGGGGACAATTTTACATATTTGAGTGAATTTTGACTCCATATTTCCAAGGATTATGGGAGTTAGAAAAAATCAATTTGTATCGCAAAATATTTCCATAGCTACCCCCTTTGTTCTAAATTTTCGACAAAAAAATTATAAAAAATGCTAAAAATTCGTAAAGAGGGGTTTTTTTGGACAAAAAATCGACTGGCACAATCAGTTTTGTGATAAAATCATTATTTCGCCTTCAAATAGAGTCATGAAATTTTCGAAAATCCACTTTTCAAAACAAAAATTACTCATAACTCGACTAATAAGAAAGATAGAACGTTCTAGGCTTCACCAATCGATAGAGGGGACAATTTTACATTTTTTCGTGAATTTTGAGTCCATATTTCCAAGGATTATGGGAGTTAGAAAAAATCAATTTGTATCGCAAAATATTTCCACAGCTACCCCTTTGTTCTAAATATTCGACAAAAAAATTATAAAAAATGCTAAAAATTCGTAAAGAGGGGTTTTTTTGGCCAAAAAATCGACTGGCACAATCAGTTTTGTGATAAAATCATTATTTCGCCTTCAAATAGAGTCATGAAATTTTCGAAAATCCACTTTTCAAAAGAAAAATTACTCATAACTCGACAAATAGGAAAGATAGAACGTTCTAGTCTTGACCAATCGATAGAGGGGACAATTTTACATATTTTAGTGAATTTTGAGTCCATATTTCCAAGGATTATGGGAGTTAGAAAAAATCAATTTGTATCGCAAAATATTTCCATAGCTCCCTTTGTTCTAAATTTTCGACAAAAAAATTATAAAAAATGCTAAAAATTCGTAAAGAGGGGTTTTTTTGGCCAAAAAATCGACTGACACAATCAGTTTTGTGATAAAATCAATATTTCGCCTTCAAATAGAGTCATGGAATTTTCGAAAATCCACTTTTCAAAACAAAAAATACTCATAACTCGACAAATAGGAAATATAGAACGTTCTAGTCTTCACCAATCGATAGAGGGGACAATTTTACATATTTAACTGAATTTTGACTCCATATTTCCAAGGATTATGGGAGTTAGAAAAAATCAATTTGTATCGCAAAATATTTCCATAGCTACCCCCTTTGTTCTAAATTTTCGACAAAAAAATTATAAAAAATGCTAAAAATTCGTAAAGAGGGGTTTTTTTGGCCAAAAAATCGACTGGCACAATCAGTTTTGTGATAAAATCATTATTTCGCCTTCAAATAGAGTAATGAAATTTTCGAAAATCCACTTTTCAAAAAAAAAATACTCATAACTCGACAAATAGGAAAGATAGAACGTTCTAGTCTTGACCAATCGATAGAGGGGACAATTTTACATATTTTAGTGAATTTTGAGTCCATATTTCCAAGGATTATGGGAGTTAGAAAAAATCAATTTGTATCGCAAAATATTTCCATAGCTCCCTTTGTTCTAAATTTTCGACAAAAAAATTATAAAAAATGCTAAAAATTCGTAAAGAGGGGTTTTTTTGGCCAAAAAATCGACTGACACAATCAGTTTTGTGATAAAATCAATATTTCGCCTTCAAATAGAGTCATGGAATTTTCGAAAATCCACTTTTCAAAACAAAAAATACTCATAACTCGACAAATAGGAAATATAGAACGTTCTAGTCTTCACCAATCGATAGAGGGGACAATTTTACATATTTAACTGAATTTTGACTCCATATTTCCAAGGATTATGGGAGTTAGAAAAAATCAATTTGTATCGCAAAATATTTCCATAGCTACCCCCTTTGTTCTAAATTTTCGACAAAAAAATTATAAAAAATGCTAAAAATTCGTAAAGAGGGGTTTTTTTGGCCAAAAAATCGACTGGCACAATCAGTTTTGTGATAAAATCATTATTTCGCCTTCAAATAGAGTCATGAAATTTTCGAAAATCCACTTTTCAAAACAAAAAATACTCACAACTCGACAAATAGGAAAGATAGTACGTTCTAGTCTTGACCAATCGATAGAGGGGACAATTTTACATATTTAAGTGGATTTTAGGTCCATATTTCCAAGGATTATGGGAGTTAGAAAAAATCAATTTGTATCGCAAAATATTTCCATAGCTACCCCTTTGTTCTAAATTTTCGACAAAAAAATTATAAAAAATTCTAAAAATTCGTAAAGAGGGTTTTTTTGGCCAAAAAATTGACTGGCACAATCAGTTTTGTGATAAAATCATTATTTCGCCTTCAAATGGAGTCATGAAATTTTCGAAAATCCACTTTTCAAAACAAAAATTACTCATAACTCGACAAATAGGAAAGATAGAACGTTCTAGTCTTCACCAATCGATAGAGGGGACAATTTTACATATTTTAGTGAATTTTAAGTCCATATTTCCGAGGATTATGGGAGTTAGAAAAAAAAATCAATTTGTATCGCAAAATATTTCCATAGCTACCCCTTTGTTCTAAATTTTCGACAAAAAAATTATAAAAAATGCTAAAAATCCGTAAAGAGGGGTTTTTTTGGCCTTAAAATCGACTGACACAATCAGTTTTGTGATAAAATCATTATTTCGCCTTCAAATAGAGTAATGAAATTTTCGAAAATCCACTTTTCAAAAAAAAAATACTCATAACTCGACAAATAGGAAAGATAGAACGTTCTAGTCTTGACCAATCGATAGAGGGGACAATTTTACATATTTTAGTGAATTTTGAGTCCATATTTCCAAGGATTATGGGAGTTAGAAAAAATCAATTTGTATCGCAAAATATTTCCATAGCTCCCTTTGTTCTAAATTTTCGACAAAAAAATTATAAAAAATGCTAAAAATTCGTAAAGAGGGGTTTTTTTGGCCAAAAAATCGACTGACACAATCAGTTTTGTGATAAAATCAATATTTCGCCTTCAAATAGAGTCATGGAATTTTCGAAAATCCACTTTTCAAAACAAAAAATACTCATAACTCGACAAATAGGAAATATAGAACGTTCTAGTCTTCACCAATCGATAGAGGGGACAATTTTACATATTTTACTGAATTTTGACTCCATATTTCCAAGGATTATGGGAGTTAGAAAAAATCAATTTGTATCGCAAAATATTTCCATAGCTACCCCCTTTGTTCTAAATTTTCGACAAAAAAATTATAAAAAATGCTAAAAATTCGTAAAGAGGGGTTTTTTTGGCCAAAAAATCGACTGGCACAATCAGTTTTGTGATAAAATCATTATTTCGCCTTCAAATAGAGTCATGAAATTTTCGAAAATCCACTTTTCAAAACAAAAAATACTCACAACTCGACAAATAGGAAAGATAGTACGTTCTAGTCTTGACCAATCGATAGAGGGGACAATTTTACATATTAAGTGGATTTTAGGTCCATATTTCCAAGGATTATGGGAGTTAGAAAAAATCAATTTGTATCGCAAAATATTTCCATAGCTACCCCTTTGTTCTAAATTTTCGACAAAAAAATTATAAAAAATTCTAAAAATTCGTAAAGAGGGTTTTTTTGGCCAAAAAATTGACTGGCACAATCAGTTTTGTGATAAAATCATTATTTCGCCTTCAAATGGAGTCATGAAATTTTCGAAAATCCACTTTTCAAAAAAAAAAATACTCATAACTCGACAAATAGGAAAGATAGAACGTTCTAGTCTTGACCAATCGATAGAGGGGACAATTTTACATATTTTAGTGAATTTTGAGTCCATATTTCCAAGGATCATGGGAGTTAGAAAAAATCAATTTGTATCGCAAAATATTTCCATAGCTACCGCCTTTGTTCTAAATTTTCGACAAAAAAATTATAAAAAATGCTAAAAATTCGTAAAGAGGGTTTTTTTGGCCTAAAAATCGACTGACACAATCAGTTTTGTGATAAAATCATTATTTCGCCTTCAAATAGAGTCATGAAATTTTCGAAAATCCACTTTTCAAAACAAAAAATACTCATAACTCGACAAATAGGAAAGATAGAACGTTCTAGTCTTGACCAATCGATAGAGGGGACAATTTTACATATTTTAGTGAATTTTGACTCCATATTTCCAAGGATTATGGGAGTTAGAAAAAATCAATTTGTATCGCAAAATATTTCCATAGCTACCCCCTTTTTTCTAAATTTTCGACAAAAAAAATTATGAAAAATGCTAAAAATTCGTAAAGAGGGGTTTTTTTGGCCAAAAAATCGACTGGCACAATCAGTTTTGTGATAAAATCATTATTTCGCCTTCAAATAGAGTCATGAAATTTTCGAAAATCCACTTTCCAAAACAAAATTACTCACAACTCGACAAATAGGAAAGATAGAACGTTCTAGTCTTGACCAATCGATAGAGGGGACAATTTTACATATTTTAGTGAATTTTGAGTCTATATTTCCAAGGATTATGGGAGTTAGAAAAAATCAATTTGTATCGCAAAATATTTCCATAGCTACCCCCTTTGTTCTAAATTTTCGACAAAAAAATTATAAAAAATGCTAAAAATTCGTAAAGAGGGGTTTTTTTGGCCAAAAAATCGACTGACACAATCAGTTTTGTGATAAAATCATTATTTCGCCTTCAAATAGAGTCATGGAATTTTCGAAAATCCACTTTTCAAAACAAAAAATACTCATAACTCGACAAATAGGAAATATAGAACGTTCTAGTCTTCACCAATCGATAGAGGGGACAATTTTACATATTTTAGTGAATTTTGACTCCATATTTCCAAGGATTATGGGAGTTAGAAAAAATCAATTTGTATCGCAAAATATTTCCATAGCTACCCCCTTTGTTCTAAATTTT